>OX457024.1:103208936-103273034 GCA_949752745.1 Protula sp. h YS-2021
GTTTTTTTTTGTTTGTTTTTTTTTTCATAAAGGCCGTATCTCATAAAATATTAAGCAGGCGAAATGTGTGGGGGTCAGGAATAAGGCTGTAACAGAGAGCCCACAGAAGGGTGAACTCGTCTATGTGCCAGACAAAAGCTTTTCGCTGTTATTTGAGCAAATCGTGGGAGGTCGTCGGTGGCTATTAAACAAGTGCTTTGTGATAGGGAAAGTGTAAAAATATGGCATCCCCGGCGACTGTTCAGTGCGTTCTACTCCCGAGACGACCGTAATTAGCTTTATCGTTTGCCCACGCGAACGCGCGTTGTACGTAGACAAAAAAAAAAAAAAACAAACAAAGAGAAACGTCGGGACAAGCGTATGGCTTGTACAGGCCGTTTGTGAGTGTCATTGTCATTGCGGAAAAGTATACAAGTATACAAGTTTAAGCGTGTGACACTCTTGCCCCCCCTCCCCCTTCCCCCGCCCCCACACGTCTCAGTATTGTGACGTAGCTAGCGAGTAGACATTTAGCTCCAGTGACATTCTATAAAGAGATCAATCCGTCAGTCCATAACGCGAACGCGTGCCAGCCACTTGGTTAAGCATCATCGTGAGGAATTGAGGATTCTTTCTGGGCCGCCGGAAAGTATTTGCTTGGGATAAGGTCAGAACCTACAGCAGGGTATCTAAGGATCAACGTTCGCCCCCCCCCCCTCCCGCCTCAATAAATAGAAAAAAAAAAATGAAGAGGTGTTTGCTTTGGAGCAGACGTCCGCGTCTTCGTTGCCCTGATCATGGTTTGGGGTTATATTTTTACGTCAGTGCTTTGTTTTCTCTTCCTCGTTTGTGTAGGGGATGGGGGTGGGGGAATGGGGGGGTGGGGTGGGTGTGGGGGCTTGCGTCTGGTGTCTCTCCTGAAACGTGTCACCTTTCTGAGTGGTTGTTTAGTTGCGTGATGGCTTCCGTCACAAGACTTACGAACGGTGTTGCTTCCGTCATCAGTGACATATGTTCGTGATGTCATTTAGCTCAGTGGATGCCAGCCATTGTAGAGAGCGGTTCCCCCCCCCCCCCCCCCCCTCCCTCTCCATCAATATGATTCCATTTGATTCACATATACCGGTGTGATAATTATGTCAACTACACTACACATGTTCGGAAAAGACGCAGCTTGTCAATAAACCTTATTATCTAGTATTAATTATTACACAGAAGTGGCAAAACATTGAAGATATAGAAATATATGAATCCATAAATGTTGAATAATGTTGCCCTTCAAGCCGAGCATCGAAAGGTAAAAGACACATAATGGTTATTGAGTGGCCGCTTAGGCTGGAGTGTGTGAAGATAAAGCCACACTTGGAAGGCAAGTAATTACAGTACATTGTGTGGATTAAAATATCTACTTGATAAAAAAAACAAGACAGAATACTCAGTGTTTCCTGTTTTATGTTATGTGAAGCGTCGGTGTGATGATTTTAAGTTACCCCCCCCCCCCTCTCAGGCTACCCCCTCCTCCCCCCTCTCAGGCTCCCCCCTCCTCCCCCTTCCTAGTAACTTGAAATCTTTACACCGGTGCAGATAACGCTTTGGCATGGATGAAATAAAAACTGAACATTTTGTAAAAGAGTTGTGGGAAGCTGATTGGTGCATAGTCATGGTGTTCAGTCACAGGAGATGTCTTGAGCTTAGAGCGGTCTATTTTAAGGCCTTGGTCACCGTGTACGGGAGAGGTCTTGAGCTTAGAGCGGTCTATTTTAAGGCCTTGGTCACCGTGTACGGGAGATGTCTTGAGCTTAGAGCGGTCTATTTTAAGGCCTTGGTCACCGTGTACGGGAGATGTCTTGAGCTTAGAGCGGTCTATTTTAAGGCCTTGGTCACCGTGTACGGGAGAGGTCTTGAGCTTAGAGCGGTCTACTTTTAAGGCCTTGGTCACCGTGTACGGGAGATGTCTTGAGCTTAGAGCGGTCTATTTTAAGGCCTTGGCCACCGTGTACGGGAGATGTCTTGAGCTTAGAGCGGTCTATTTTAAGGCCTTGGTCACCGTGTACGGGAGATGTCTTGAGCTTAGAGCGGTCTATTTTAAGGCCTTGGTCACCGTGTACGGGAGAGGTCTTGAGCTTAGAGCGGTCTATTTTAAGGCCTTGGTCATCGTGTACAGGAGATGTCTTGAGCTTTGAGCGGTCTATCTTAAGGCCTTGGTCAACGTGTACGGGAGATGTCTTGAGCTTAGAGCGGTCTATTTTAAGGCCTTGGTCGCCGTTACGCGGGAGATGTCTTGAGCTTAGAGCGGTCTATTTTAAGGCCTTTGTCATCATGTACAGGAGAGGTCTTGAGCTTTGAGCGGTCTTTTTTAAGGGCTTGGTCACTGTGTACGGGAGAGGTCTTGAGCTTAGAGCGGTCTATTTTAAGGCCTTGGTCGCCGTGTACGGGAGATGTCTTGAGCTTAGAGGGGTCTATTTTAAGGCCTTGGTCATCGTGTACAGGAGAGGTCTTGAGCTTAGAGCGGTCTATTTTAAGGCCTTGGTCGCCGTGTACGGGAGATGTCTTGAGCTTAGAGCGGTCTATTTTAAGGCCTTGGTCATCGTGTACAGGAGAGGTCTTGAGCTTAGAGCGGTCTATTTTAAGGCCTTGGTCACCGTGTACGGGAGATGTCTTGAGCTTAGAGCAGTCTATTTTAAGGCCTTGGTCGCCGTGTACGGGAGAGGTCTTGAGCTTAGAGCGGTCTATTTTAAGGCCTTGGTCGCCGTGTGCGGGAGAGATCTTGAGCTTAGAGCGGTGTATTTTAAGGCCTTGGTCGCCGTGTACGGGAGAGGTCTTGAGCTTTGAGCAACCTGTCTTAACAAGGCCTTGGTGACCCTGGTCATTCGTCGGATGGTGTAAACCGATCGACAAAAAAAATTGTTAATATTCGGCCTGTGACATCGAGCCCGTGCAGTGCCCCTGTCCATGTTGAAGAAGTCACTGTCACACTGATGAGAATGCACTTCGCAATGTGGAGAGGCTGGTTTACCGTATGAAGTCCTTGTTGCTAAATAAAAAGTGTGGTTTGATGGCGTGGTGTGTGGTTAAGCCTTTTCTACTTATCGAACAACATGGTGCAGCTTGAAAACAGAAACGTCGTGCTCTTTAACCGTATCAGAGACCGATGTGATGGAAATATAATTTAGACGGTCAGGCGTAGTTTGTTTATGTGATAAGTTAAGAGGTGACAGGTAACTCGATTAGAAAGTTGGTCTGGTAATCCCAAAGTCCTAGATTCAAATCCAGTCATGTTGGTAAGCAGGAGTTAAGCTTCGCTCTGATTACCTCACCCAGAAAAATGCCATGCATTGGATCACCGGTCAGGGATTCAAAATTTAACGCAGTTTTCTGGCCTTAAAAAAAAAAACGAATGCGCAAATAATGTGTCTTTATATTGACGATAAAATTATTACCTGTTTATTTCCTTTCGGATTTTACAGAGGGCGCTGAAAACATTTGCGTACAAGTCGATTGTGACGTTTGGTGGTTGCCGTGACGACTTGATGCTGGTTGTCAAGCAACGCGTAGAGAATGAATACACTCAATTATTCGAGAGTAAAACAGACAAACTTCTTTTTATCATGAGCAAACCAAAGGTAAGACTCCCTGCTGCTCACTCTAGTTTTTCTTCCGTGAATGAGAATGGTTCACAAACATGACCCTGACATTATCATGTCTGTTGATAGCAGAGTCCACTGTATGTCACATATTACCTCGGCTCGCAAAATTATGTAATGTCGAGTTCATAGCTAAATCATCGAACATCATGAAACAAGATGAAGCAGTGCATATGATCACTCCCTCACCCCCTCCCCCTCCCCTTTGCTTCATGTGTCTTTTCACAGGAATGTCAAAACAATCCTGGGTTTTAAGTGACTGTATTTTGTTTTAATATCCACAATTTTTTAGTGGTGTGGTCTTGGTAGTTTGGTTTTGATTCGAAAAACCGCCTCTCATCCCCCTGACCAACCCGCCCCTCACCCCTCCCTGTTCATCCCCACCCCTCACACCCTCCCTGCGGACCCCCACCCCTCACCCTCTCCCTGCCCACTCTGGGAGAGGCGGGAATCGAGCCTTGCTTGGTGTGTGAGGGGAATTGTTGTGGGGGGGGGGGGGGGTGAATCGAGTGTGGCTTGGTGTGTGAGAGGGTTTTTTTTTTTGGGGGGGGGGGGCAGTGAGAGGTGTTGTGGAGGGGGGGGGCGGGAGTCGAGAATCGCTTGGTGTGTGAGAGGGTTTTTTTGGGGGGGGGGAGTGAGAGGGGTTGTTGTGGGGTGGGGGCGGGAGTCGAGAGTCGCTTGGTGTGTGAGAGGGGTTTTTTTTTGGGGGGGGGGATGTGGGAGGTTGTTGTGGGGTGGGGGCGGGAGTCGAGAGTCGCTTGGTGTGTGTGAGGGTTTTTTTTTTGGGGGGGGGAGTGAGAGGGGTTGTTGTGGGGTGGGGGCGGGAGTCGAGAGTCGCTTGGTGTGTGTGAGGGTTTTTTTTTTTTTGGGGGGGGGGCAGTGAGAGGGGTTGTTGTGGGGTGGGGGCGGGAGTCGAGAGTCGCTTGGTGTTTGAGAGGGGTTTTTTTTGGGGGGGGGAGTGAGAGGGGTTGTTGTGGGGTGGGGGCGGGAGTCGAGAGTCGCTTGGTGTGTGAGAGGGTTTTTTTTTTGGGGGGGGGGTGTGGGGGGTTGTTGTGGGGTGGGGGCGGGATCCTCGCTTGGTCTGTCATGTAAAGCCACCACCCACTCGCCCTGTGTGTGGCTCATTAACCATGGCCCGAAATAAACCGGAATTGTTTCATGACAAATCTGGTGGGAGGTGGGCAGAGGAAGTCGAGTGGGCTCATGAGAAGAGACAGACTTGCCCCCCCCCCCACCCCCACCCTGAAGAGAAAGACTTTCCCCCGCCCCCCCTACCCTCAAGTGGCCTAATTTCGAGCTTTCCCTGGACCATAACTAATAACATTTGTACGAGATGAAAACATTCAATCACGGGTATTATAATGTCAAGAATCGAGGGTAAACACTGATGACTTAATGGCTGTTGAGCCTGCAAACGACTCTCTTACATCGCCACTAAATCCTATACCATGATTCCTATTGGCGGGAAATTCCATATGTAATCGAGTAAACACGGTATTTGTCGGATAAATCATACTTGTGTTTTTTGTTTGTTTGTTTGTTTTTGTTTTATTTGCAAAACGGCAAACAGATCCGTAAACAAACTTAAATCTGATAGGTAGCATTGATTCATGTATTATATTGTAATTTTGGTTGAAACATCTATCCATCATGACACACCCCAGTTTTTTTAATGTCGTACGTTTCTTTATTTCGGCAGATTTTAGAAATCACGGTGCTCATGGCCAGCTATATCAATGCGCACGGGGAGGTGAAGAGGCGCACGGCGGAAGCGAACACGTCACAGGCAAGCATCCCCGCCTCAGTCGCTAGTCACTCGGAATCGAACTCGCCCTGCGCTAGTCCGCAGCACAAGACTCGACCGGGCCGTGTCTACGTCAGCAACAGTATTCACGTGTGACAGGGAAGAAAATAAACATGCGAGAACGGGCCGTGTCTACGTCAGCAACATTATTCACGTGTGACAAGGAAGAAAATAAACATGCGAGAACGGGCCGTGTCTACGTCAGCAACAGTATTCACGTGTGACAAGGAAGAAAATAAACATGCGAGAACGGGCCGTGTCTACGTCAGCAACAGTATTCACGTGTGACAAGGAAGAAAATAAACATACGAGAATGGGCCGTGTTTACGTCAGCAACAGTAATCACGTGTGACAAGGAAGAAAATAAACCGGCGAGAACGGGCCGTGTCTACTTCAGCAACAGTATTCACGTGTGACAAGGAAGAAAATAAACATGCGAGAACGGGCCGTGTCTACGTCAGCAACAGTATTCACGTGTGACAAGGAAGAAAATAAACCGGCGAGAACGAGCCGTGTGTACGTCAGCAACAGTATTCGCGTGTGACAAGGAAGAAAATAAACATGCGCGAACGAGCCGTGTCTACGTCAGCAACAGTATTCACGTGTGACAAGGAAGAGAATAAACATGCGTGAGCGGGCCGTGTCTACGTCAGCAACAGTATTCCCGTGTGACAAGGAAGAAAATAAACATGCATGAGCGGGCCGTGTCTACGTCAGCAACAGTATTCACGTGTGACAAGGAAGAAAATAAACCGGCGAGAACGAGCCGTGTCTACGTCAGCAACAGTATTCACGTGTGACAAGGAAGAAAATAAACAGGCGTGAGCGGGCCGTGTCTACGTCAGCAACAGTATTCGCGTGTGACAAGGAAGAAAATAAACATGCGCGAACGAGCCGTGTCTACGTCAGCAACAGTATTCACGTGTGACAAGGAAGAAAATAAACATGCGAGAATGGGCCGTGTTTACGTCAGCAACAGTATTCACGTGTGGCAAGGAAGAAAATAAACATGCGTGAGCGGGCCGTGTCTACGTCAGCAACAGTATTCACGTGTGACAAGGAAGAAAATAAACATGCGAGAATGGGCCGTGTTTACGTCAGCAACAGTATTCACGTGTGGCAAGGAAGAAAATAAACAGGCGTGAGCGGGCCGTGTCTACGTCAGCAACAGTATTCGCGTGTGACAAGGAAGAAACTAAACATGCGTGAGCGGGCCGTGTCTACGTCAGCAACAGTATTCGCGTGTGACAAGGAAGAAAATAAACATGCGCGAACGAGCCGTGTCTACGTCAGCAACAGTATTCACGTGTGACAAGGAAGAAAATAAACATGCGTGAGCGGGCCGTGTCTACGTCAGCAACAGTATTCGCGTGTGACAAGGAAGAAAATAAACATGCGCGAACGAGCCGTGTCTACGTCAGCAACAGTATTCGCGTGTGACAAGGAAGAAAATAAACATGCGTGAACGAGCGCTTTGAGAATATGTGAATGTTTTTTCAACACCCGGCTATATCACTTGATCTCCTGAGGGTAGTTCCCACCCTCTCCCCCCCCCCCCCCCCCCATCACCACCCTGAACAAGTTCGGCACGTGTTAGTGCGAAGCGTGGGCTAAGTCCCTAGTCTCGTTAGGGTGATGACGTCAGCAGTGATCGGAGACATGCGCTCGTGTTATATAATGGTCGCTGTTTGTCAGCATCTTGTTTTACACATATCAGCAGAGTATTGTATTTTCTTGTAATGTCTTATTTATTTGTAGAATATTCGTTGTTTATTTTCTTGTGTTCACATAGAGCAGACAGTAGAATAGCTGCTACTGACCGAGTCGGTGACAGGCAAGAGTTACGGGCATTTGATTAACCGAAGCGTATGTTACTGTGACTCCGTTGTGTGTATTTATTATTGTATAACAAATGACAGCGGTGCAGGCCTGTAGCTAATGAGTTACTTGCACACCCGTGACATGTGACAGCGGTGCAGGCCTGTGGGCTGATGCGTTACTTGCACACCCACGACGTATGACAGCGGTGCAGGCCTGTGGCTGATGCGTTACTTGCACACCCACGACATGTGACAGCGGTGCAGGCCTGTGGCTGATGCGTTACTTGCACACCCATGACATGTGACAGCGGTGCAGGCCTGTGGCTGATGCGTTACTTGCACACCCACGACGTATGACAGCGGTGCAGGCCTGTGGCTGATGCGTTACTTGCACACCCATGACATGTGACAGCGGTGCAGGCCTGTAGCTAATGCGTTACTTGCACACCCATGACATGTGACAGCGGTGCAGGCCTGTGGGCTGATGCGTTACTTGCACACCCACGACGTATGACAGCGGTGCAGGCCTGTGGGCTGATGCGCTACTTGCACACCCACGACGTATGACAGCGGTGCAGGCCTGTGGGCTGATGCGTTACTTGCACACCCACGACATGTGACAGCGGTGCAGGCCTGTGGGCTGATGCGTTACTTGCACACCCACAACATGTGACAGCGGTGCAGGCCTGTGGCTGATGCGTAACTTGCACACCCATGACATGTGACAGCGGTGCAGGCCTGTGGGCTGATGCGTTACTTGCACATCCACGACATGTGACAGCGGTGCAGGCCTCTGGCTAATGCGTTACTTGCACATCCACGACATGTGACAGCGGTGCAGCCTCACCACACACAGTGTTGCCCTACGCTTGTATTCTGAACCCTTTTGCCTTTATTATTCTACCTGCTCACGCTTGCTCACTGTACCCAGAAAGCAAACGCGTGTGTGCATTTGATTTTGTGTTTGGGGATAAATTGAGTGAAAGAAGGACCTGCTTGGTGCTAGCAGTTGTATTGCTTGTCATCAATGTGCGTGAAGATGTTGTTGAGGTGATAGAGATGCCTGAACAGATCGCGTGGTATATTGTGGGTAACAGAGGTGCCTGAACAGATCGCGTGGTATATTGTGGGTAACAGAGGTGCCTGAACAGATCGCGTGGTATATTGTGGGTAACAGAGGTGCCTGAACAGATCGCGTGGTATATTGTGGGTAACAGAGGTGCCTGAACAGATCGCGTGGTATATTGTGGGTAACAGAGGTGCCTGAACAGATCTCGCGCCACTCTGCCTGTAAGGGTATCACGTGATACACTGTTATAGAGGTGCCTGGACAGATCACGCGCTACACTCTCTGCTAGAGATGCCTGAACCGATCACGCGCTACTCTGCCTGTAACTGGGGATCACGTGATACACTCTTACACAGGGGCATGAATGGATCACACGGTACACTGCCGATTTCTATTTTTAGCTTAGATGGCAAATACTAGATTATTTCCGAATTAACTTGAGACAAAAAAAATAATTGACGAAATGTTTGTCCTGACAATTGTTGCGGAAGTAGGTAATCCATCAGTTCTGTAACTGATCACAAGTTGTGGAGGCGGGGGGGGGGGGGGGTGTGGGGAGGGGAGTGGGGTACTTTAACATGAGTTGTTCGTTTACTTTCCGTATGTTTCTATGTAAGAGACTTAGTTGTAATATTAGTATTAGTAAATGCCGATCTCGTTCAAAATTATGATTGTATTCTTCCGAAAACACTGAAAAGATAGAGGCGTGGTTTTCATATGTAAAGTTCACCTTGTTTTCAGAGGCGATTGTAACGTGATTTTCAGATGCAACTGTGACGTGATTTTCTGATCGGAATGTGACGTGATTTCCCGGATGCGAATGTGACGTTGTTTTCATATACGAACGTGATGTGGTTTTCATATACGAATGTGACCTGGCTTTCATGTACGAACGTGACGTGGCTTTCAGATGCGAGCGTGGCGTGGTTTCATATGCGAATGTGATGTAGTTTTCATATGCGAATGTGACGTTGTTTTCATATACGAACGTGATGTAGTTTTCATATGCGAATGTGACGTTATTTTCATATACGAACGTGATGTGGTTTTCATATGCGAATCTGGCGTGGCTTTAGATACGAATGTGCATCGTTCAGCGAATTCTTAATTACCAGATAATTGTTCATACATTGTAAACAAAACATCCCAAAATTAAAAACAAACACAAAGATTGGAGTTCTTTTCTACAGTTTCATTGATATTCCCAGAAAACTATGTGTTATTTATTTTTTATTCACGTGTTTTAGCGACCCATGTTTGTGAGGGCGTTTGCAAGCAGTGCTTCAGTCCAGCCTCTATTTCTGTTGTGTTATAAGTCAAACTTTTTAACAATTTCAGGGGTGCAGATGTTACAGTGGATGGGTTTATTAGAATGAACATGTTTATTTCCGGTGTAACGGAGGGATATAGTTATGAACTTGTCCTTCTGTCTGCATGTGTGTCCGGGCTGTATCTCCGACGCTATAGGTCGGATTGTTTCACGCACGGATAGAGCACATATTGAACACGCGGATAGAGCACATATTGCAGTCATGGATAGAGCACATATTGAAGGTCTGCTACGTGGTATTTTTCTTCAGATTGATGAAAAAAAGTCCGAATGACACTGTTTTGAAATTTGGTAAATATAATTTTTATAATTTTTGCTGCGTACATGAACGTGAAAGCGGTATCTCCAAAACTATTCTTCTTATTTTTTTAAATGTCACACACGGATAAAACACATGTTGAAAATTGTCAAAATAACTTTTTAAATAAAACTTATCTTTTCAAAAAGACCTCAGCACCGATTTCATAGATCATCCGCGCTATGCGGGGATCGTGTCTCTCTCAGGCTCTAGGTTACTAAATATTTTGGCCAAAAAATCAACAAACAAATTAGAACGGGCGTACGTACAAAGGGCATGGCCGCATCCCGTCGCTTTTATTGATGTCACTTTATTCAATTATATGTTCAATTTTGTTTTGAGATCAAGGGGGTTAGGGTGGTGGTCTTGGTATAGGACATCTATGAAATGTCCAAGGCTACACACGTAATTTGGCCTCGTCACACTTTGTCAGTGGTTTGTCAAGAATTTGTCCACTGATTGTCAGTTTGACAATTCTAAGCTTGTAGAGGTCTTGACAAAGTTCTGACCGCTGCCTCGTCACACAGTGACACAAACTTGTCGCTAACTTGTCAGAAGCTTGTCACAAATTTTGCAAACTATTGCGTCACTCTGACGTCACATCCTTTTCCAGACAACTGAAAACACGCAGTCATTGTTTTGAGATTTCTTAAATTTTAATGAATATTGGTAGAAACATGTCAGAAACATGTCACTAATTCGTCAGCGTGGACCGTTCTCATGTGAAAGGATTGGCCCCTGTATCTCAGGCTTTGTGATGCCTCCACCGCCAAAAATTTATCTTTTAAATATTTAAAAAAGAAAGACCGCCTGCACTTGCCACTCCAGAAATCAGTAAATAGATGAATGAGATCAGTTATCAAATAAAAAGATGTTTAATGATGGCGTTAGAACAAATTTTGGGATCAAAAATCGAAAGAGTAAAAGGCCACTAACTCACAATATCGTGAAATGGTTCGAGACTTAGTCAGCATTGGTCATATGACGACATTTCAAAATTCTTCTATACTTTTTATAGGATTCTTTTCAATTTTTATGCGTGTTTTATGCGTATGTTATGAGTGTTCCCAATGGAATAATTTTGACCGGATTGCCTTCACATTTTATCCCTTACATATCACTTCGAGTTCCCCTAAAGGGATAATTGGGCACTACCGGTATGTGGCCTCTTATGTGGTGATGGCCGAAAGAGTGGAAAATGAGCTAAAAATCTAACTGTTTTCGAGATAAAAGCCAATTTGTAACCTTGACCTTAAGAGACAAATAATTAAAAAGTACTCTCATTTGGCCAGATTTTTGTTAATAGCAAAACCATAACTACCAAAGAGGACTAAAAAATTAAAAGTGATTTCGATCAAAATTCTGGAGCGTTTTGAAACTTTGCTGCCAAACACTAAATTAGCAAGACGACGGATGCCCCACCAGATGTCGCTAGTCACATAAAAAGTGACGTACATGGGAAACGATTGCATCTACAGCGATTTACACCTCATTTTCGAATTCCTGAACTCCTGAAATTGAACTGTTAATATGAGGTGTAAATGTTGTATCTTGGTCATTTTCAATTTGGGCCTCATGGAATTTTTATGTTGTTCAGTTTGACAAAATTTTGGCCAGATTGGCTAATTTAGTAAAAAATGAAAAAAAACGTGGTATATCCTGGTAGTGTTTGGAGAAGCTCGATTTCGACCTCCTTTTGCTTATTGCTGTATTATTGTATTATCAGTGTTCTGTCATCAAGGTCGCAACTGGTCACTGTGTCCCTGGACATACTTATTTTTTTAATTTTGTCCAAATTAGCCAATTTTAGTTATAGTTGATTGACTAGATCACGGCTGGTCACAATGTCCATCGACATTGGTGTAAATTGTCAAATATTCTTGATTCGGATAGTTCGTTAGTCGCTTGTCAAAGAGATTTTGACAAGTTTGTGACAATAAAGTGACCTATTTGAATTTAATAAATTGTTAGCAGCTGACGAATTATTTACAAACTGTTAACTGACGAATTAATGACAAGTTTATGACAATGGATTGACATATTTTGGATTGGAATTCGTTTAATTGGAAATCGTCAGATGAGCACTGCAAATTAATCACTCTATTGTCAGTTCGACAACTTTTCGACAAATTCTCGACAAAGGCATATTATGTGTGAGCAGCTCTTCACACTGTTTATGGCAATTACAGTTCATAATTCTGCACACGTCAGCATGGTGAAACGACGTGTCGAGATGCATGGTGAATGATGTACGGCGAGGCGGAAAGAGAAACGCGTGAAGACAACGACTGATGTATGCACGAAGTGCGTGTGTACTTGAGCTGTTGTCAGCTGTAGAGTCTGACATGTGTGCTGTCAATCAACATGGCCGTATATGAGGGTGCAGTAACGAAAAATAATGTGCTCGGCAGGGGGGGGAGGGGGTAAGAATAAGTACTGAGTATAGGTAAAGTTATCATTCACTCCAAAACCTGTCGCTTGAGGGAAGGGGGTATAAAAAAGGCTACTCCTCACAGCCTCCTTCCCCCCTCCCCCGCTCCCTCTCATGAGTCCAAGGCTTTTGTTGAAAAATGGCAGGAAGACATAGAAAAGTTAGGATATTATAATATAATGCTTTATTTGGCGTTGATTTCCTTCGTAAACAGCCGGCTTTTAATGGCCATACGGACGTACGCCTACGCCGCTATGTTTTTAACTGCAATGTGATCGCTCGTACAAACACCACAATGCTATCAACACAGTTGTAGAGTTTACGTGTGGGCTGTTTCCCCCACTTGCCTTCGCTTGACAGAATGGCGGCATTTAGTTGATGTTGTTGGTGCTGCTGGTGGTGTGTGGGTTAAGGGAGGGAGGGGACTAATATCAGCGGAGGGGTGACATTTTAAAGTATTACGATATAAAAAGAAATAGCAGGAAGATTTATGACACAAATTGTTTCTGTTATCCCCCCAAAAAAAACAAACAAACAAACAAACAAACAAACAACAACAGTAAATAAAGCAAGAAGTGAAATGCGCATGCTCATGTCTCATGCCGATTGGTTTTTACACGGACTGTATCCCGGGCAATTATACCGTGATCTTCTGCCATTGATCAGAGTACACTTCCATGTGATGCGTCATGGAGACTAGTCTGTATGTCTGTGTGTGTGTGTGTGTGATGTTCATTTATTCCCCACAGGGAATAGATGCGATCGACCGCGTGTCGGTCTGTCGGTCGGTCTGTCGGTCTGTCATCAAGAGCTTGTTAACACGATAACTTAAAAACTGCTGCAAGGATTTTAATGAAACTTGGTGTCTAGCTTCTATGAGAACAAACACAGATCGGTATTATAAATAGGCCAGGTTCGTCCAGGAAAATGGGCCAGGTGGACTTGGAAAATTTCAGCTCTTGATTGACTATTGATTTCCGTGTTGAACTGATGGGGGCCTGTGGGAATATGTTGGCTATGCACACTGCTCTAGTTGTTTTAAATATCTATGTTGTGAAGTTTGTTGTGGTATAAGTTATAATTTAATTGTTCTTAAGTTTAGCATAAGAGACATTAAATGTATATATATAATCTATTAAATAGATCGTATTTATTGTTTATATGTCCCCCATGTCTCTTGTCTTTCAAATCAGGAATGACTCAGTAATAAACTTCACCAATGTTATTGTCGTCATTCTTTTGTTTCACAATTTTGTGCAGTTTTCTATGTGGGGAAACTAGGTATATTTTTAAATATTCGTGATATAGTTCTCATGCTAACTTCATAATGTGGAATTCTGTGTATGCATAACTTCACAATTTGACATGTTGTGAATGCATAGCTTCACAATGTGACATGCTGTGTATGCATGACTTCACAATGTGACATGCTGTATTGCCTACTTTTAGCAGAAAAGTGATAGATTGGACTTCATTATACAACATTAGTAAATAGAATGATTATGACTGTTGCTTTGTTAGGAGGAATACATAATCTAAATTTGGAACGGAACAATCTGCCTGTGTACTGTTAATGGGCCCAAAAGAATAGCACTGTCTTTAGTGTGAAAAAAAAAAATAAATAAATTTGATATGCGCATAATTAATTTTTGTTTCATTTTGTATTTCATCCAGTGATTGAGGCATAAATGTGTGATAGGTCATGTCGGACTGTGAATCAGTCTGTCTGTCTGTCTGTCTGTTCTCCCCCGCCCAAGACTTTTCCCAGAAGAACATTCGGCTGTTCTTCTATCCATCAATTATCTGTGTGAAATAAGCATCAGTTGGTGTACAAATAATCGACTGTCATGCCTTCACCTTCTGAACCGTTGTATATGCGGACCGTGTACTAGTAAAGGTCAACTTCAACCAGGCTTCCAGGAGATATCATTTCTCAAGGATTGCAAGGAATCTGTTGGTTTAAAACTATATATATATATTTTAGTTTTAATATAAACTCAGGTTGTCGCTGGTAACGGGGCCTGTTGTTGGGGAGGGATTGTGTTTGAACACTGCTGTTCTAGTTTAATTTTAACGTTATTCACTGTTAGTTAAAAGCGTTACATACGAAATACAGATCAGCTCTTTTCTAGCATGCCAATAGAAACTATTCAAAGGCTATACATAATATAGGGAGAGCCTCAATAAGTTCAGTACTGTAAGCAATATTGTGAGGCGGCGTTTTAAGGCAAGCTACATCTTTTGTTTAAATGTTCTTGACAGGTGCAAAAAGGGCTCAAGATCTTTCTGCGTTTGGTCTGTATTGTTTCTTTACATTTCCAAAAAGTTCACGAGAATTCCTTCATGCAGCGAGGAGCTAAGCTTTGAAATCTTGAACAGGTGTTGTTTTTTTTTAGGTGTACACACGTACGAATGCCGCCGAAAAAAAACTGAGTTTTTAGTTCAAAATGTTTGTACTTAATATCTCTAAATAAATTATTGATATAAAAAAATAATCTTAATGCACAAGCTCGTTTTAACTTGTTTGGAACCTTGCACAACACAAAATACACTACGTAACTTTTCCTGAACAGCCTAGAACTCCATTTGGTGCCTTGACAGAACAGAATAACAATTTTAGTGATCCGCCAAAAAATGCTAAAATGGTGGATTATCATTACTATTATTATCATTAGTAGTGGTAGTAGTAGCAGTAACTTCAAAGAATTTCGAGTGAATTAAATGCAAGTTTGGTATAAACAGATGGGTTGCGGAAGCAGGTCTAGTTTCAAGACGCGGAGGAATGCGTAAATGAGACATTTACCGTATACACATTGACATAAAAAAAGCGAAATGGTGCCATTTTCTAGGGACCATGTTTCGTTAGCACTTCAGCGAATGGGTAGATTATGACATAGCCACGACGGCTTGCATTGTTGTTATATCTCCAGCTGTCGCTGATTGAAAGCGTCTTTCTGTGACCGAGTTCGAGGTTTCCAAGGCCATGCCATTGCTTGTGGCAGCACCTCACTTGTTGCTTGCTCAATCGCATTTCACACACACACATACACACAGACGGACACACATACACACACCCACACACCCTCACACCCCTGTTGCGCGTTATAGACTGTAGCCAACAAGGAAAAAACAGAAACCGAAGTCTATTTTTAAATTCAGTTAAAAAACTTAATCACAGACTATTATTTCTTCATTTTTAAATTATTACAACACAAAAGTCATATTGAGACTTTTATTTTCAAAATACCATAGCATTTCTGTGAACATTAAATACTAAATGACGCACATGTGAAGTGAATATTTCATTAATTTTAAAAAAAGTTATTTGAAGTTGATGCAATTGCAATAGTGAAATTTACAGATATCATTTCAATGCCGTATCGCCTTTTGACGTGACCAAAAGAGCCAATGTTATGCACTTACTGTCCTTTACGTGATCTCAACAAATTACAGCCCACATGTTCAATGGGGTTGACATTTAATTAATCAAAGCCGTGTCTTGTCGCTTTTGAAATATCTGCCAACAAAACGCACGACTTGCTGCTCTGTGGCACCATCGTTCTAACTAACTACACTGACACAGTTATTCACGACAAAGATTTCATAATTACACCCATAACATTTTAAGACTTGTTAAAAAGGGGTATGACATTGATCAAAACTGAGTACGGCCAACGATTTCATCGACTGTATTCATTATTTATTTTCTCGTTTATGGTTGAAAAAAAAAATAGAAAAAAAGGCCGTATACTAGAACAAATTCACGCTGGTGTTTTGCTTCTTTTTTACGTAGAATAGAAGATCCTTCAATATGGATGTGAACATCAGCACTTCTTTACTGATGGCAAATGCGAAGTGACTACATTCGAAGCACGCAGTGAAGAAGATTTCGTCTCTCAACCTGTCTCCCTCTGGTGGTTACGTTCCGTAGTGCCCTCGTACCTCACCCTGTCTGCCTCTGGTGGTTACGTTCCGTAGTGCCCTCATACCTCACCCTGTCTCCCTCTGGTGTTTACGTTCCGTAGTGCCCTCGTACCTCACCTGTCTCCCTTCGGTGGTTACGTTCCGTAGTGCCTTCGTACCTCACCCTGTCTGCCTCTGGTGGTTACGTTCCGTAGTGCCCTCGTACCTCACCCTGTCTCCCTCTGGTGTTTACGTTCCGTAGTGCCCTCGTACCTCACCCTCGTATCTCCCTTCGGTGGTTACGTTCCGTAGTGCCTTCGTACCTCACCCTGTCTGCCTCTGGTGGTTACGTTCCGTAGTGCCCTCGTACCTCACCCTGTCTCCCTCTAGTGGTTACGTTCCGTAGTGCCCTCGTACCTCACCCTCGTATCTCCCTTCGGTGGTTACGTTCCGTAGTGCCTTCGTACCTCACCCTGTCTGCCTCTGGTGGTTACGTTCCGTAGTGCCCTCGTACCTCACCCTGTCTGCCTCTGGTGGTTACGTTCCGTAGTGCCCTCGTACCTCACCCTGTCTCCCTCTAGTGGTTACGTTCCGTAGTGCCCTCGTACCTCACCCTGTCTCCCTCTAGTGGTTACGTTCCGTAGTGCCCTCGTACCTCACCCTGTCTCCCTCTGGTGTTTACGTTCCGTAGTGCCCTCGTACCTCACCCTCGTATCTCCCTTCGGTGGTTACGTTCCGTAGTGCCTTCGTACCTCACCCTGTCTGCCTCTGGTGGTTACGTTCCGTAGTGCCCTCGTACCTCACCCTGTCTCCCTCTAGTGGTTACGTTCCGTAGTGCCCTCGTACCTCACCCTGTCTCCCTCTAGTGGTTACGTTCCGTAGTGCCCTCGTACCTCACCCTGTCTCCCTCTAGTGGTTACGTTCCGTAGTGCCCTCGTACCTCACCCTGTCTCCCTCTAGTGGTTACGTTCCGTAGTGCCCTCGTACCTCACCCTGTCTGCCTCTGGTGTTTACGTTCCGTAGTGCCCTCGTACCTCACCCTCGTATCTCCCTTCGGTGGTTACGTTCCGTAGTGCCCTCGTACCTCACCCTCGTATCTCCCTTCGGTGGTTACGTTCCGTAGTGCCTTCGTACCTCACCCTGTCTGCCTCTGGTGGTTACGTTCCGTAGTGCCCTCGTACCTCACCCTGTCTGCCTCTGGTGGTTACGTTCCGTAGTGCCCTCGTACCTCACCCTGTCTCCCTCTAGTGGTTACGTTCCGTAGTGCCCTCGTACCTCACCCTGTCTCCCTCTAGTGGTTACGTTCCGTAGTGCCCTCGTACCTCACCCTGTCTCCCTCTGGTGTTTACGTTCCGTAGTGCCCTCGTACCTCACCCTCGTATCTCCCTTCGGTGGTTACGTTCCGTAGTGCCTTCGTACCTCACCCTGTCTGCCTCTGGTGGTTACGTTCCGTAGTGCCCTCGTACCTCACCCTGTCTCCCTCCGGTGGTTACGTTCCGTAGTGCCCTCGTCCCTGCCAAGCGGATAATTACTTGCTTTCTGATGTCGCAACGGCGCCGCTCCAGCACCGCAAAAGAGTAAACCAGTTATGTCCTGCTCCCGCTGCCCTACCCCCTACTGCTCAGCCACAGATTATACTACCCACCCCCACCCCCTCAAAAAAAATGACCGATCAAACTAGCGCCGTTGCCGCGACTGTGGCCCTAGCCTGTGGTTTGTATGACGTGCTTGCTGTGCGACTGTGGCCTCAGCCCGTAGTTTGTATGCCATGCACGTTTTCAGTTTTCTATGTGTGCCATCAAGTCAGAAACTCTATCGACTGTGGAGAAGATAATGTAAGACAAATGCCTTCTGTCGCGGTGTCTTTCTTGTAGCCGAGCTGTTCGCGGTGTCTGGCAGAGCTCGTGCAGTCATTTATTTCCTATCTTTTGTTTTTTTTAAAGACTTGAAACAATACGCTGGGTTAATGAAGAATAACGCTGTTAATATTGTAGTAATAACAAAACAGAAAGTCATTTGACTCGCCAATAACTGTTAATATATATATATATATATATATATATATATATATATATATATATATATATATATATATATGTGTGTGTGTGTGTGTGTGTGTGTGTGTGTGTGTGTGTATGTGTGTGTGTAGACACACGTACAGAGAGAGAGAGAGAGAGAGAGAGAGAGAGAATCGAAGGATATGACTTGAAGTCAGAAGAATGCATCTCTAATATATGTCGCTGGAAATCGAAGTCTTCAGATATTAAATTTAAATTGCTGACGTCGCGCTGACGTAAATTCAGGGGTAACCATTTTGTATCACGTATCAACAGAAAACCAAGCCACGCAGATACACCAAACACAGGTCTTTGTGTGACATTTATCAAGATAATGGTCATGATAAGTTTTAGTGTGATATTTTGCATTGTGTATGGTGACGTCACGGTGCTTTATTTTCGGGATACAATGCCATAACTTTCTGTACACAATGATGGAAAGTTTCGCTTACTGGAAAAAGCTTAAAACGAAGTCACTCTTTTTGTACTATTAAACCTGTTTCAAAGAAAAAGGTTTTTTTGTTTTTTTTTTTTGTTTTTTTTTGGGGGGGGGGGGGGTTGGAAATTTACGCATTTCGCATTTCATAATATTCTGTGGCAGAACAATCTTGTACTTTTCTGGGGGGAGGGGGGAGGAACTGTGTAGGTCAAGAAACGTTGCCTCAAACCGTGTAAAAAGTGATTGTGTTAGCGCAGAATGGCTCCATTTAGCTGGTTTTTTCGCTTGACTTGTCAGCGCCCATAGCTATAATTACCCTTGGGTAATTGTCATTCAATATTATGTAGACAAAAGCAAGAATAAAATGGATATAGAACCACCGTAATGCTGAAAGCTAAATGGCTACACATGAAGATGAATGCATGTGAGGGTCTTCCATCCTCTCCTCCCCACCCCCCTCCCTCGCAAGAACTACCGTCCTGCTGAATGCTAAATGTCTACTGCTGAAGATGAATGCATGTGAGGGTCTTCCATCCTCTCCTCCCTACCCCTCCCCCCAAGAACCACCGTAATGCTGAACGCTAAATGTCTACCGCTGAAGATGAATGCATGTGAAGGTCTACCATCCGCCGTTATTTAGTTATGTAATACAGCCCTTTTTATGTGTTTAGTATGTAGTTTGTGTAGTTTTAATTATGTGGTAGATGCAACAAGAAACAAAATGGCATTCACCCACGTGTGTTGCGAGCACGATTTGCCTGCTATAAATAGCTACAAGAGAGCTATGGTCGTGTGTGATTGCAGTCGGAGAGTCGTGAGTTGCAGCGCTGAGCTCAAAGTGCAGCAGCTCTTCCTGTGTTTCTTTTGAAAACATTGAATGTGTTAGTACTCAGTTCACCGGACTTTTTTTTTAGGCTGATGTAAAGAAATACTATTATTCTCGTTATAGTTTTGCCTCACCCCCTCTGACCCTCCCCCGTAATGGTATTGGATAATTCTTTTGCCCCCCCCCCCCACCCCCTCCTAGCAATACTATTATATAATGTAATTGATCCCCCTTTTTGTACTGATTTTTTTCACTTTTTACAAACTTTTGTTGCTTAGTTTTCCAAAGAATAACAAAATAACACAATATAATTGCCAGCCAAAACTTCAGCACTCCATCAAAAAGTCTACAACCTATACCACGAAAAGCTACAATATGTAATAATTTTGAGAAAAATAAATAAAAAGAATATGGACGAAAAGTCGCACTTATGATTTTCGACACGAACTATTGGAATACCGTTCACGGCTGCTATTTCAGGCCACTGGTGAGAAATGGTGTGATAACGTTGTTATTTGGGTGTGACCTCTGTTCTATATAGCCGAGTTTAGCAACGTCGAGGCAACGTCCAATTTCCGATGACTCTTGAAATGTGCGACAAAGTCGTTTGTCAGGATAAAGATGTCGCAATTTCAATATATTGTTGGTATTATTATTAACATTGCTGTTGTTGTTGTTTGTCAGGATCTTCTTCTTCTTCTTCTTATTCTTCTTCTTCACCTTGTTCTTCTTGTTCTTCTTATTTTGGTGCATTTATGACGCAGTTCTCACTCTGTTAATATTGTTGTTTGTACAGTTGAAATATGACGTCTTAACTTGTGCCTTTCACACATCAAACGAGTGGGGTTGGGTGGGGGTGGGGGTGGGGTGAGTGAGGGGATTCATGTTAAAAATGGCGGAATAATAGCATGCTACAGATTTGAAAATGACATGTTGAAATGAAATATTAAAAATAGAAATAACCCACTATTTTAGGTTCGCTTTTCTTTTCACCTCTAAGAAACAGTATCCTAAATGACTATTCCTTTCATAAGATTCTTTCAGACGTTCGTCATGTCAAATGTGGTATAAATCCGGTGTATAGAAACGTAACAGCAAAAACGTAACACGCGACATTAGGAATTTGTGCATTAAATATGCAATTACAAGCACAATACATGTACTCTATGACTTCCGGTTGCCGGTAAAGAATACGCAAGTAAAAAAAAAAAAAGCATGATGGGGAAGAGTGTTTGTCTTGACATTTTTGATCCGTACTTTAAAGAAAAAGACTTTGCAATTTGCTTTAAGTAGCCCAGTACTTTGGCTAGAGGTGAAAAAAATACTAAAGCATTTTTTTTTTGTATTTTGTCGTGATTGTAGTCAAACAGAAAAAGGAAAAAAAGACTGCTGCTTCTACGTTTTCAATATAATTTTCTTGGTGCAAGTGAATTAGTAGTGCGGAGTAGCGCGCTACCATTCGAGTTCCTGGGTACAAAGTTGTGTAAGAGATCCGTGAACCTGGAGTGCGAGGATTAACATCCTGCTCACAATCTGCACTTGATGCTTCTGGGGCCTTTGACACGCCATCTCTTCACATCAATCAACAAATCAATCAACAGATTGATCTGAGGAGATAAAAATATTGCCGAGCTTATTTTTACGATTTGCTGTTTTAATTATTGTGGTGAAACGGCGAAATTATTTTCGGTTAAACATCTGCAATTGCGCGCATAGAAATGCGTCTTCTCTTTGTGTAAAATACAGTTTACCAAACAACAGAGAGACAGACAGACAGACAGAGCCCTGCAGACAGACAGACCAAGAGAGAGAGAGAGAGAGAGAGAGAGAGAGAGAGAGAGAGAGAGAGAGAGAGACAGACAGAGACAGAGACAGAGACAGAGACAGAGAGAGAGAGAGGTGGCTAAATGGGGGTTCCGTTAGTCGAGAAACTGAATTCAAAACCCTGCTCTGGTTAACTGAGCAGTTAACTGTATCCTACTAGAAGCGAAAATCAGTTCATCTAGATCATGCAATCAATATAGGTGGGTTTTTGTTTGTTGAACAAGGTGAAATTATTAATTTACTTTCAGATGTTCCGGTTGCCAAAGGAACAGTTACCGAAGTTAGTTAACAGTAAGTTAACTTCTTGAATATGGCCCTTGCGTTTATATGTATACCGTTAAATTGCCGTGAATGGTTGCTCTGGTACCGGTGAGGTTGTTGCTATTTTTTTTTTAGTATTCAGAAACAGCAATTTTATCGAGTGGCCAGTCCAATTGTGAGGATTCATCTGATAAACAGAAACACTGGTACATAATTGTATAAATGGAAACCGGAAAGAAATATGGAAAATTACTAGGCCACGTGTCGTTTCTTTTTGAAAAGCAACCTCGTTCATGTTATCAGCAACGAAGTAAAGTTCTTTATTCTTCAGAAGAGAGCTTTGGTTCTTACAGGCCCTTCTTCACAAACAAAGTAGAATTGAGTGAAAAGGGGATTTTTGTTAATTCCGCTGTTGTTTTTCTTTGTACGGGTTTTCTTTTTTTATGTCTAGACGTATCATTTTTACTTCGAAGCACTACTTAGTGTGATGCGAGTGAAAATGTATAAACTAAGGTTCATTTCGCTTCCAAATGACGCATGAAATGAGAAGCACAAAGGGTTTTTTATGGAAGTACTTTATTTATAATTCATATTTTCACAAGTTGAATCTCTCTCTCTCTCTCTCTCTCTCTCTCTCTCTCTCTCTCTCTCTCTCTCTCTCTCTCTCTCTTCTTTCTCTCTCTCTCTCTCTCTCTCCCCCCCTCTCACTCTCTCTCTCTCTCTCTCTCTCTCGTATAACAGTATAACATCTGGTAAATAATTCTAATCATACACACTATTTATTGACCTATAATTCCGTGTTTTCTAGCACGTACCTCTCTCAGCGCATTAACATAAAATGGCTAACCAACACTTGTCAAGTCAGTGGCAAGAATGTTTGCTTTTAGTTTTTTATTCAGTATCAACACACTACACAAAAGCATGAAGAAAACTGACAGAAAAGGCTGTCTTCTGCCACATAGTGTTTGCATCCTGCATGTCTTTAGGTCAGCACATCGCACATAAGACGTATGAGATCTCCGTATGTCTCCCGGGGAAGGCTGGACTGAGAGGTGGGTGTGGGGGCGGGGATAGGGGTGGTGGTGGTGGGGGGTGGTATCCACTACATTTGTAGTATTAAAAAACATCATACACCGCTGCTCCTAAGCCTTCTTCAACACAGGCCCTTGTCATTGTTTGCACAATGGTACAATTTTAGTTCTGCTCCCCGCCCCCCTCCCTTCCCCATCCCCTCCCCCTCCCCCATAACCGTTTTCATTTCCGCTTACGTTTAGAAATGCGTTTCGCACACGGGGATTTTTTTTTGTATATCCGATCAAAGTGAATCAGCAACTTTTATTCACTCAGCCTTTTGTTGAAAAGGAAACGCCGAAAACTGGAAAACTCGATACTTTATTAAGGTCATGAATCGACACAGTGGAAATAACGGAAAGCTCAAGAGGTTTGACAGAATGAGGAAACAACAACGCCCGAGGGCCGACATCCTTGTCAAGTAATCATCATAGCAAACTGAAAACGCATCAATGCCTCAATAAAAAATGCCTAGTACTGCAAAATTTTATATTCATACGCTAAAATATAATATTTGGAAGAAAATGGTACTCAGGAACCCGTAACACTCCCACCACCGCTCCCCCCCCCCTCCAACACCCCTATTCTTCGATAGTCAACGACACGCCGATTCATTATCAAATGGCTGACTTATTACCACTAACTAAAACCCGGCCCTGACAGCCAGGTACAGTCCGAGGATGCTGCCTATTCTACCATCATTTCGCTTATTGAAAGAAGCCAAACTGGCTCGTTTAGAGACGGTCGCTCGGCGATTAACCATTTCTGCAGGAAACCATATGCATAAGGACTAACGGTTCACAGAATTATGAATAATATCTTAATTAAATAGAGGGCGCTAATAGACTGCATTTTGTCCGTGGATGGCTTCTTGGAAAATATTTCGCAAATCAGCGTGAAAAAAAGCACCCGTTTTCTATGAAAACACAACTCCATGAAAAACTACAAGTGAAAACATATGCTTTGCAGCGAAACACCACAGGTGACCTGTTTTCCTCGATAATATTCATAGACGAGCTTAATGCATCCGCAAGCGCATTCATGATCATACAAAATTCGCACAGTCTGATTTCATTATCATTTCCTGCGATACAGGTTACGGCGTACTGGAAATCGATCAAAATAAACGGCTACGATTATTGCTATCAGTGTTCTTTCATATGACAGTAAAGCCTGCATCAATGCAAAAATTCTAACAGAACGTTCTCAATCACACCCCTCCCTCCCCCTCCTCCCCCCCCCCCCGAGCTCTGTAAAACCTGCATCAACGTACAATAATTGTAACTGAAAAGTCTTCCTTAGAGAATGGGTAGAGAATGGGTTAGAGAATGGGTTGTTCTTTTTTTTTTTGGGGGGGGGGGCACATTGTTATCAGAATCTGGTGGATGCCAAAATTACTGAGATCTGTTTCTAAAATAGTGTGTACCAAATTAAGCTGTCATGGTTTTGAAAGTAGGTTGATAGCGGATGAATTCATTCAATCAATGTGCAGCTATTTATAAACGAAAGATCGAGTTATTTTTGATGTCAAAAATAGCTAGAAACAATACCGAAAAATTGTCAATGTGCCAAAAATAAAATGTGTAATTTTTGTATCTGTTTACTTAAGAAATCGAACTGGCACAATCCACACGAAATTAATTATATCTATTTTTAGGCCAGAACCAGTCCGAGTGTCAACTCGTATCAATCAACACAATTTCGATCTCACAAAAAATGATCGGTTTCAGAACCTTAGCTTACATCAAAGAACCAAAAATAAACCTAAAACAAATTTTTGGCCAAATATATTTTTATCCCAACGGTGGAAATGACCTTTTGTAATTTCGTTCAAATGGAGCAGGCCTACAAACGTTGGAGTGAAGGTACTTGCGTCAGCTATCTCACAGCTGTTTTTTGAACCCATTTTAGTTTCATCCACTCTTTAGCTCGTTTCAGCTATTCAAGCAATGACAACTGCAAAAAAAAAGTGAAAGAAAGGAAATCAACTCTTGGGTGAATTCAGAGCATGAATGCACAGACGACAACACTGTGGGGCGCACTTGAAATTGACGTAAATCATTTTTAGTGACACGTAAAGCTGAATAGCATTTTATGTACACATAAGTCATGAACCTTTTTTTTTTTCATTTGACAAGCAACACAACTCCCCGATCGCAATATGGAGGCCAACTCGCGCTGTTTAACAACCTACATGGCCTACAAAAAGACCCCAAGGTTCTCACCAATTTTCTAGTTGAATTAAATAAATTATACATTTGTAACATAGATCTTATCGATGTAGCCACGGCAACAGGTGGCGAGGGAGGGGAAGGGGGGATGGGGGGTAGGCACACAGCAGTCTATGAACAATGTATCAGTATATTAACTTTTAGAAATGTCAATACATTTGCTTTTTTGATTGCGCTGATATCAAAACTCCAATATCGAATATCGGACAGGTCCTGCAATGATTGCGTTATAGCGGCCTACGGGCGGTTCATTCATTAACAGATTCATGTTAAGTGCACAAATGCGGCATGTGGCCAGGCGCTATCATTTATCTGTCATCGGCGTCTGTAGAAGACGAGAAGGGGGGGGGAGGGTAGAGAGAGGGGGGAGGGGGTCTATCAAATCTGCACTTACACGGTGAACGGTCAGAGCCCTTTTCAAACTCCCCTATTACCATTGTCTGTTATCTAACGCTGAGAGAGATAAAAAAAATATCCAAGGCAAACTTAAAGCAGGTGTCGTAACAGAGTAACTACACTTCGCGTGCCAACAAAACAGACGCCGGAACTAAAGCGTTCGAACGCTAAAACAATAGATTTGATTTTAAAAAAAAGCCGCCAATAAACGCGGGGAATGCTTGGGGCGCACTGGGGCATCTCGGAGAACAACGCCTTCCTACCCGCCACCCCTCCCCCACCCCCCACCCCCACCTTTGCAGAACCATAATTATCATCCCGGACACAGCCACTATAAGGAACTCAGTGGCTGCAACAAAAACTGAACGAGACAAACTCAAATTGAGTACGAAATTGGATAAAACTTTTTCATGTTTGGACCCCTCTCTCTTTCTACCTAGCAGACAAATTGTCTCCCCTGCCGCAGACAAGAAGCCAAGTGCCGACTCGAGATCCTTTTCTTTTTTTCCTTTTTTTTTTTGTTTTTTGTTTTTTGGCTCTTGCAAACTTCTAGCTTCGTATTACTCGTGATATTTCTTCTTTACCTGTGTGTATGTTTTGACTGACAAAGAAAATAACACAAAGAATGTTAAATAGGATTCTTTACGCAAGACCTGGGTTGTTTCAGTACACAGCTAATCAATTGTGTGTGAGATAAAGAGCTTATAATCCTTCCATTCGATAGCTCAGCTATCTAAATATAGACATAGCACAAAATGTCTGGTCACGAGAATATCACAACTCCATACACAGGAACTGTTCAACAAATCACTTTCCGGAAAATTCGCCAAAATTTTTTCTGTACCGGATGTTCGATGGAGGGGGAGGGGAGGGTTCAAAACCACTTTTTTTGTGGGGTGATAAGAAATAACAAACATTTTAAGTGAAAAAAAAAAAATTTCCAATTGGGTGTTGGCGTTTACTCTTCATACTGATGGACAACGACATAACCTCCCCCCACCCCAACCCCCACCCCTCCCCCCACTCACCTTCAGATCCGCACTCGAAAAGCAACAACTCCAGAAAGCTTACCATCAGTTTTAGCAACAAGAACACCTCCGCCTACACCCCCCCCCCCCCACCATCCACCCCCCCCCCCCCCTCCACTCGCCTCCAGACCCGCACTCGAAAAGCAACAATTCCGGAACAGCTCTCCATCACTTCTAGCAACAAGATCAACGAACACATCAATTCTTGATGTGCTACGAAATAACAATAAAATAACTCAACCACACATGGAGAAAATATAGTACAATTGAATACGAAGACCTAATGTGACGTCACAAGGGAATGATGATCAGCATGTTACTCAGCCCGAGGTCAACGGAAGTATATCTATGAATAAACACACATACTTATTCTAACAATATACAGTTTGGTTCAACCAGTTGCTATAAATAAGTAAAAAGCTATAAATATCTTAATTAGTACAGAACGATATCAGTTTTATTTTTTAAAAGGCTATTGTGTTTTTTTTCAGCTGCACGCAACGGCCATATTGAAATGTTGAAAACACGCCCAAATATTCTGGTTCACATCTGAATCACAGTTCATAGCAGAGTAAAATCCCTCCGACGGGATCGTCTCAGAAACACTGGTGTCCAGACGGCTAGTTTTGTCCGTTGCCTGGAGATCCCCTTCACAAAACAACTGGCTTGCGCTGCTGCCGGAAGTGACGCAATGCGTGGAGTTTGTGCCCTCCAGACTGGCACTCTGTGCGCTGCTGTCTTTAGGCTGGCTCCCGTGCGCAGACATGGCCTGCGATTGGCTGAGACACGGGGCGGCGGTGGACTGGTATTCACGCGAGGCTATGATACTCACTAAGCTACTTGTGGAGAATGGAATGACATCGGGCCCGAGAATGTTTGGCAAATAGCCATACGGTCTGCTGGCATACTTGCAGAGGGAGAAGTCTTGTGAATCGTTTGCACTTTGGTCTTGAGCGGCGTCACTTGAATGAACCAGTGCCTGGTCATTGCTATTTATCTCAGGGCCCACTTTCTCTAACTGGTCTAGCTTTGTGTCATTATGGCCTGGTCCTTGCTGGGAAGGACTTGCTGTCATTTGTAGGTCCATTTCGGTGCCCTCACAAGACCTTGGACGTGTGTGTGAGTGATCGACAATCTCGCTGCCGGTTAGAGGTGACTGTTCTCTGTAGCACTGCGAAGAAACGGCCAGGTCTTTGGCCTTCACTGTATAATCAATAGGCTCGTCGTTGGCACATATGTCCGCGCAGCCCTGACCGTCTTGTACCAGTTCAGTCTCCATGCGGTTCTCTTTTGTGTCTTCACACAGATCAAGGCTCGGCTGACCGTCGGTGGCTGTGGAGCTTTCATAACTCTGCACACTCACCTCGCCATCACGTGTACAAGCTAATTGCCTATCGATGTCCATAGTTCTGACCTCCTCGTCCGACACAGCAGCTGGCAGCTGCGATTCATCTTCACCAGCTGCATACTGACACAACGAATTCGGTGCCTGTTCCTCCCGTTCCAAAGGCGCAGGAACGTCGTAGGAGGAACAACTTCCACTATAGCTCTCCCTCGCCATTGACGTATATCCGCTGTGGCTCTTGGGCGCGGGCACGCGGCTCGGTGCCTCCGCGCTGGGATACGCAGCAAAGCTGACAGATGTACTGTACGGACACTGCTCCCTCAGCTCACGTCGCATCTTCCTGTACGTGTTGTTTATCAACACGGACTTGCGCAGATTGCTCTCAATATCGCCCAGTTCCTTCAGCTTGCTCTTGGACAGTTTCAGGATAGATTTGCGCTGCTCCTTCCATTGTTTCGGTGTGTTGTGCAGCATGGAGAGGCGTTTGGTTGGGCGCATCTCGGCGCAGATATCATCCACCAAGTCTATGCCCCTTTTCATGGCTCTCACTCCTCCCCTGTAAACACAACAGAAATGACACACTCCATTAGTATCCATGACATTTCACAGACGTATATTTGGATTACGTATCACGCCCCAAAATAACACACACTACATTTGATTCCTAGAAATCAACTCCTGTTAACTAGGGCACTTTTTCATAAACAACACAAAGTCATCCCTTTGCCCCCCGGCGAGAAGCACCAATGATCTCTGCTTTATACACACAAATTATATTGAAATTATGAATCAAAGTGCATTTTGAGTTTGTGTTTTTTTTTAAATCCTCGTATTCTTTAGTTTATTGCAGTTTCAGCTATTGTTTCAAGTTTCCAGTCGCTGCTAGCTGTTTGCAGAAGACGTTTTTTTCCACACACGTTAACTGATCCACAGATGTTTTCTAGTGTCACAACAGAGGCGGATCCAAAGGGGGGGGGGGGAGTTCAGGGGTTGCAAGTAAATCCGAAAAAATAGACTGTTAAACTCTGTTTAAAAAAAATTGACTGTTAAACTCCCGAGTTTCCCAAGTTGATCCCCCCCCCCCCTCTTGCCCGAAAGCTGAATCCGCCACTGCACAATCTTCAGCTGCTATCGTTCACATATTTCAATACTTGATAAAGCAATACATTAACAGCAGAGAAACCCCGCAATATAGTGGCATACCCTATACAGTACTGAAATCGCCGTAAACAGTGGATGATCGATAAGCCGGAACTCTTCTTCCGATTAACCGATAACCGTCTTAAGTGTTTAGAAAAAAAAAGCACTGGGTACAAGATTTTATTTCCATTTACAAATAAAAACATCGGTTAACTGATGTAGGGTTGAGAGAGGAAACACTGTTAAAATTTCAATGCGTACTGAATATTAAAGCTTTCCCCCAAAACACAAACTTTGGCTTTGGTAGTAGTGCTTATTTACCGATAACACGAATACCAAATTTATAAAAGATATACCTTTATCCAGGCAACTGATGGATTTTACAAAAGTAAATCTTATCTACACAGATAACAATCTGTGTACACTTGACTTATATTTTCTGTTATTTGCATATTATCACATCAAAATTATCAAGTCTTTAAATATATAAAAATTTCCAAACAAGTTTGGGATAAATTTAGAAAGGTCCACCTTCAATTAAATAAAAAGCATACGCACGTGCATACGTTTACATAAGTACAAATTACCTCAAGTCTCTTGTGTGTGCGTGCCGTCTAAAATTAGTTTTTCTATTTTAGAAAACTTGCCACTCCTTTCGATAAATATTCCTCAACTTTTCGCTTCTTGTTTAATCACTTCCCTTATGAATAAAGCGATTTTCTATATATCCGCTAATACGATGCACAGGTATGTATCTTAACCAAGATAACGTCTGCCAATGAACGTTCGAAGCAGAAACACGCTATAGTGTTGACCTGCTGTTGTTTACATATCTTGTATGGTTCCGTTAGTGAACTATGGGTGTTTATTATCGAAGTTCACAAAAATTAGCGTTGTTGTTGTTTATCCATCCAACAAGCACACTTTTTTTTTTAAAAATGACACACGGTTATTACATGCATCTACCCACGTCGGTAGCTAGCTAGCTCTGTCTCGCTCTCTCTCTCTCTCTCACCAACTGATGCTAAACTGGCCGAGAAAACTGTGTGTTGATTGATTTTATGCTGCATGCCTCACTAACACCACGCGTCCTCACAATGGTTCAATAACCAACTTTTCATCCTGTTGAATGCACTGTCGTTGGACTTGGGGGTTTCCTTGTTCTCACAAGATCACCGACAAAGACTTTGCATATATGTAAGAACATTCGCATTACGTCAAGGTTTTATTCAAGGTATCTATATCTGAAAAATTCTGGCCGCGTTATAAGCAAGCTTTCTTTGTATATTAATAGACCCATATATCTTAAGGTCAGTTGGTGTGTAGAACACCCTGCTTATATTATCGGTATTACTTCACCCCCGCCGTATCATGGCATTAGATCATTTGTGTCACATATATTTTGTATGCCGTTATTTTTTTCACCACTTCTGGCTCTACTGTCGATCAGTTTCCTTTTTTACTCGTTTTAGTTTCGTTTTCTAAGCACTCCTGTTATTTCAATTTCTGTTGACGAAAAGTAATTATCCGTGTAAAAGTGGTTATAAGTGTAAAAGAAAATGCCCAATTTCTTAGCTCGCTAACACCCATGAGTAATCTATGAATCGTGTGTAAAATGTGGCGGGAAGTTCCTATAATCTCAAGTATTTACCGTACACGATATCAAACTCTGTAGATGACTGTTGACAGCTATTTTCAACTGATTGTGTAAGGATTAAGAAGGAGAAATAGAAAACACGTGTGTTGATGTTCGGCTTTTGGGGGATCTCCGCTTCTGTCGTTAATTGCCGAGCGCAATGTTCAAAGGCCTTTACTGCGAGTGATTCAGCGGCATCACAAGACATCACAAAGAGCAGAGATGTCACTTGCAAACTTTTTTACATCTACTCTTTTTTGTTATTTGACAACGATACACAAAAATGCCAAAATGAAAAGATAAAAACTTCACTGGAATATATATATATATATATATATATATATATATATATATATATATATATATATATATATATATATATATATATATATAAACTTCAACCAGCAAGTATTAGTCCGCTTTCGAGCAGCTGAGATATTGTACCCTGGGCATTTGGGCCTCACAAAGAGGTGACACTTGGGCACTGAGTGCTTGCATTTAACAAGCGCCGTGAAAATATAAATACTTGGTGAACCCATTCTTACCAATCAATTCGGAAAAAATGCCACACTTTGGAGGAGCTATAATTAGCACGAGCGCTTTGTCAGAATTGTCACGTGTTATGTTAATAAGCTACACTAAATCCCTGCCCAAAGTGCTGTCCACATTTAGTTCTTTTTTTTCGCAGATTATATATAAATATATATTTATCATTCCCTTTATTTCATTCTCAAAAAGTTCATTAAAATGCCCAAAAGGGTGAGGCCTGATAACTGTGTAAAGCAATTAAAACGAAGATTGTGTCCTCTGTTACCCCCTACCCCATTACCCATTACCCTCCCACCCTTTTCTGGGTCCTCTCTCTACTGCGGCCCATACATGGATGTCTCTTCCAGTTTTAGTGTGACGCAGTCATATAGCAACTGACGTCACAGCTCCTTTTTTTTTTAACCCAACAACTTCTAGCGAAGTGCACGTACAGCAGAAAACTTAAAAACACACTAATGAACATGATGAATGCCGCAGCAAATAAAAAGCTAAAACGTGACGTCATAATATCAATTACCCACAACACGGTGCTGTTGCTCGTGGCATACTCTGTCAGTTGTACTTCAAACCATAAAACAGGGTATGTGACATTTGATAAATTCGATGGGGGAGGTTTGTTGCACAAAGTGCAGCGGACTTGTTAAGACACAAAAGGCTGAGAAGCGCCACAGCAAACTTTACTGTAGGTAATAAACATTGCCTTCAATGACTGCTTTCAAAGGGTACTTATATTAGATACAGAAAAAAAACAAGCGATTTTCCTTAATTACCATCTTTGGCCACTTGTGAAAAAAACGTTCCATTTGCACAGGTGACCATTTATGTGTGTTATGCCTTTGTATTTTCAAACTCGACTAAACCGAAACCTGGCAAAACCATATTTCACAATAATAAAACATTTGACAGATTAAAAAAAATCAATAAAGAAATTATCAGAAAAAACATATCGGAGTACTGTAGGTTTTTTCTGCTGTATGTATAGATCTACCGAAAGCAGTCACTGTTCGCAGTGAACAAGATCCAAGGTGAATAGGATGAGCAATCTCCGGAGACTATCGGAGACCGGCGGAGACACACGAGCTCTTGGTAAAAATCATTCAAACGATAGTCAATGCCCAATGGCTGATATAATTTATAACCTTGTAATTCAAACAGCTTTCTAACCAGACACAAAAAGCGGCGAAGGATATTGATTATGTAAGCTTTCTGCTTGTTCACCATCAGTCAGCTCTCATCTTTTCAAGAACTATTTGATGACATTTCATTGGATTATCGATCGATGAATATATATATATATTTCATAGCTGATGGCAGTCATTCTTATTTTATCCGTTTCGCTTATAGAATGGACAAAGGCTTTTCTTTGGCAAAAATCAGGACTGTACTATATTTAATAGCCCCAGCCTTGATCGACTTTCAAGCCCTTTTTCTGTGCAGTCTTTAGATAGTGAAGGCCAAGGGGTAAATATAGAAGCATGGGTTTCAAGTGGTACTGGCCCACAAAATGAACCACATTTTCTTCATTGATAGGTCGAGATGAAAACCCCAATTAAAGTATATTAATGAGTATCTGTAGATGTACTTGTAAGCTCTGCCCCAGTTATTATTTATTTCTTTATTCACATTGCTTTTCATAAATTTTAGAAATTGGATTTTAATGCACTTGCACTGGTTCGCAAATTCTGAATGCGTTTCTATAACCAGGACGCGCCTACCCCCTTTTCACAGCACCTGAGAAGAATCATTTTCGGTCACGACGTAACCTATCTTCATGAATAAATGAGGGGGGGGGGGGGGGCGGGTACGCGTAGGCAATGTTTTAACACAGTATTATTTGCATAAACCTGTTTGTCCTCTTTTGTGTTATTTTCCTTCTATCTGATAAAGAAACCAAACATGATTAAACAGACAGACATTTGTGTTCTAGGAGCCAAGCGACTGCAGTCTTCTCTAGTGCTGTTATCCTCACATCTAATACTTTGTTTTGTTTCATTTTATTAATTGACCGACACCCCCCCCCCCCCCCTCCTCGCCAACGCTTACAAAATCAAACAGTCGGCCCATCGAGAAAAACAAACCTTTTTTTGTTTCCTGTGCCAATGGTGCAAATTGAATGCAACAACTAAATAGTTTTCAGGCCGCTTGAATACCATCCGACTCCTCACACTTATAAGCAACATTCTCTCGAAAGCTGAATTCTACATTTCTTTTTATGCATCTGACTAACCAATTCTCTATAATTAAGTTAAAGGATGGAAAATACCAAATAAAATCACACGGAGTAATCAGTGATTTGTTTACTTCTTTCCCTCAACCCGGATGCATATGAAGAAAGGAGTTCTCTGAAGTGATCTCTCTCTCTCGGTGTAATCTTATGTAATGTTTATCAGAACTCCATAGCATTGAAAAACACTCTTCAAAGCATATGAACTTCTTTAAGTATGAATATGTCTTGATATCTGATAAAACAGCTGTAACATATATTAAACCTGGAATGTGCATATAGGTCTTATAACCGTGTAACACGCGAAGTCAATCAATCCGTGCAGATTCATTTCCTAGTGCCACGTAAATACCCGTGCGTAAATAAACAGTCATTTGGGAAGTTCAAGTTTTTCTCCCCCTACTAATGCAATATGCTGAAATAAACACACAGGAAATCCTTTTAATGCAATCGAAACTTAACTTTTGTAAATCCTGCTGACCGTTTATGGGCTTCGACATTCAATAATCACTCAGCCTTCGTGTTGATGTTCTACGTATATGAATTCTTTATTGATTAACATTTTTAAAGAATCTTTTTTTTTTTAACTAAAGAAATATAGTCTGCTGGACACACGGGCACATGTTTGCAAAGAACAACATTCAATTACTCAAACAATATTGATTTTTAATACGGTGTGAGAACCACATTCCAAGTTGTCAATTTCTTTAATTAATTATGTTCTCTTCTTTTTTGCACAATAAAATTTCAACAACTAAAACAATAATGATAATACAGCAATTTGCCCTACTTACCCAAATAACAACAGTTTATTTTGCCACTGGTGAATATATGACCGCAATCACCCGAGTTGTGTTCCGTCTGGTAACCTTGTCGATTTCTAAATCTCTTATTACACTCTTTGTTTATGTTCAAAAACTTGTAATTCTCAAATCCCCGTGGTATATACAGCTAATTCCCTTGATTAATTAACAAATACTAATTTATTAACTGTGAAATATTGCATGCATCTATGTTCATATGTTAGATGAAAGCCATCGCATTGTGTGCTTGTTATCTCGCTGTTTGGCAGCAGTATATAGCCCAAGCATGTGCTGTTGTGTTTACAAGCTAGGAGAGACTTGTGCGCATGTGCCTGCCAGTCTTTGTACTTACGGACCAAGTCGTTGTAACACTTGTAGCCTCAATTCCTGTTATTAATCATCCGTTTGATATACCCTGCGATATTTCATTGTTTCAGATAATTTTCATACCAAAAAAAATATTTATGCACCTTTACTCTAAGCCTAATTCATGCCAATTTGAGATTAATCCATGTGAGTTAGTTCATTAATGACGGAAAGAGGATCACGGTATTAAGTGAACTTTCAGCTGCGGGCCATCCGAATTTAATGCACTGCTGAAAATGTGTCACTTCTGTTTGTTCTTGGAAAGACGTCTGTCAGTTTAGTGCATTGAACTTACCGTGGCCGTAAATATGAATATTCATTAGCAGTGATCATCGGCCTTCATGTAATGTGACATATTGCTATTTTTTTTATTTTTGCTGTTAACTTGGCATCAGAACCGAAATATATAGATTTTACTGATTTTGAAAACTTTAGAGCAGATTTTAAAACCTATTTATACAAACTGGGTTCATGACGAAAGATAATATTGGTAGCCAAGGCAGGGGGTGGGGGTTGTGGGAGGTCGGGTGGGGGTGTGGGAGGTCGGGGAGGGGGTGGGGGTACGGACCCCAGCATCCTTTTTCTGGCTCCGCTAAATTTTTAATATTGTTCCTGAATCGATCCGATGTTGAGACAAACGTTACATTAAAAAAGGGCATTTTCGATAGCACATATTTAGTGTTGTATAGCCAAGTATCAACCGTGAAGCGAGGGGCACGGGGTATGGGGGGAGGGGGATAGAACGCGGCCAGAAACTACCAAACAAAAGCACTTTATCGTTGTTTTCATTACAGCGAGAACACACATACACTTTTCAGGATGAAAGCAATGAGGAAAAAAAGAAAGATCTTACGATATCGTATAACAGCACTCGAACGCAAACAGCAGACAGTGCAGATTGCAAAGAAAAAAGAGGACTTAGATTACTATTCTATGTCGACTTCAACCCTGGGGTCAAAAAGCTTTTTTTTACAAGTAGAGTTATAGTGATGCAGTTTTTTCAATTGTCTCCATTCTCTTCAGACTTTGTTCCTCTGATTAATAACCTTAATGCCGTTTTTGCAATTCAAATTCGATTTTCCTGTAGCAGAAACATTCCTGGATTCACTCCCCATATCCTCCCCCCCCCAAAAAAAAAAAAAAAACAAAGCTCCAAGCATTTCAGTTAATAAAAAATGTTTGCTTTGTCATAAACTTGTAAGCTCACTGAGTACATGGCGACGGAATTACTTAATTGATAACAATCCCGCGCTCTACATTACGTCTGCACGGAATATTGCACGATGCACGCGCTCAATTAATTGCAGTGTGTTTTGCGGTGTATTTTATTAACTGCAGCGAGCAGATGTGAACAGACATCAATAAAGAAACTTGCCGTGTAATTTATAGCTAAATAGCAGAGGAATGTTATTCACTGAAACACACTTATGTTTGTGATAGAACTTTCCAGTTTTTCATATTTACTGTTGTCTGTACGCTGACACCATTGTATTTTCGGGGTCAGAAAGACGTCACTTCTAGAACGTCGGGGTGGATGTGATTGCTGGAGAGGAGTCTTCGGGCACTGAGAGAGAGAGAGAGAGAGAGAGATAGAGAGAGAGAGAGAGAGAGAGAGAGAGAGAGAGAGAGAGAGGGAGAGAGAGAGAGAGAGAGAGAGAGAGAGAGAGAGGGGCAGATGCACAGATGGATACACAGACAGATAGATATATAGACTATAATACTTTTGTTTAGCATGTTGATACTGCATAAAGAAAAACATTATCACCACTGACGTGACAAGTGTTGGTTAGCCATTTTATGTTAATGCACTGAGAGGGAGGGACGTGCTAGAAAACACAGAACTAAAGGTCAATAAATTGTGTTTTTGATTACAACAATTATATGAGATGTTATACAGGAGGGAGGAAGGGAGAGAGAGAGTGGGAGGGAGAGAGAGGGGGGCGGAAGAGTGTAAATTTATACAATTTATTTATTTATTTATTTATATAAAGGGTTTGTGTTTATTTATTGACAGTAGAAAGAAGAACAAATAAATTCATCTCTTAGTTCAGACGGAAGACGTTTTCATCAAATTTATATATAGATTTACCGCTGTTAATTACCCAGATTTTTTTTTTTAAATGAGGACTGACAAATTAACTGTTCTGAGACTTTTATGAAGGGATATACATGTTGACATTTTGTTATGATTTTAATTGCAGTTACAACTGCGTCATAGAGGGCTCATTCTTCACTGTTAAATTGCAATTCACTGAGATTTAGTAACGCTGATTTTTTGTGTCACGATGGCAGTATAGTTTGACTCTTTTTGACACTAGTTGGTTTTGACACAGAGAGATAGAGAGAGGAGCGAGAGAGCGAGAGAGAGGGACGAAGGCAGGGAGGGGGAAGAGAGACGAAGGGATTGAGGGTAAATAGATGCTGGGGACAGATAAATGTTTGGAGACAGTCAATTCCAATTAAAACTCCACACGACAAAGTATATATTGGCGTTTTTGAGTCAACATCAAGTAATGACAAAAAAAAATGTTGACTTTATATCCGCTAATTATAATTGTACAAGATATCATAAAATAAAAATGAAATCAGCAATGGCGTTTGGAGGAATCCTATAACCGTTGTCAGACATATAACCTGTATGCACCATCCTTCGTGGATGGCGTTGAAGATCCGATGTGATAAGATATCTTGCCCCCCCCCCCGGGGGGGGGGAAGCTATACTACTATATCTTCACCCCGGGGGAAGCTATATCCTAGTATAGCTCCCCCCCCCCCACCTGGGATAATTTGCCCTCCGGTCCAGCTACCTCCCTGCTGTTCGGAAATGAAACGAATCCACACACCCCTGTTAGAATTGTTATTTGTGCCTCTTTGCAACGAATGATTAAAGCATGTAAATACAGATCTCGGGTAATTTATTCAATTGCAATTAGCTGCGGAAGTCGTCCAAAACAATTTACCTGGCGAACATGCACGAGCACTTCACTCCAGTTTGTCAGATTTGAGATTTAATTAGATTTTATTTTGTGCCAGTTTCTTTGATTTATTGTTGAATTGTGCCAGTAAAGTTGTATAAGCAGTGTTATAATCTTTAATCGACTTTAGGACGCCTGATAACACATATATTAGCCAAAAAAAAAAAAGATCTGATGTGGGCGGGGGGGGGGGGGGGGTAGTGTAGCTTGTACCTCGGGGGGGGGGGGAGCGTACAGGGGGGAGGGGCAAGATATTCTGTTACACCGGTCTACCAGCACTACAATTTTAAGAAAGGTTTTTCGAATCAGTCCAACTCGGGACCCACTCGCTCATGTGTTTTATCGTAACAACTAAATACCGGTTTTGGGTTAAAATTAAGAAATGCTGACAAATGCAATCAAGTAACATTTCTATAAAAGCACAAAGTAGTGCACTATTATAGGGGCGTATCGTCCCAGCAAACAGCCGACGTCTTTTTTTGGTTGAAAAAAAAAGGTTGTATTTTGGTCGCGACGACTTCACAACCATATTCTGACCTATTACCCTAAAACCCGACTTTATTCAGACGTCGAGGCGACGTCGGTTTTCTGACGTCATTCCGACGTTGCAAAAACGACTACTAAGCGATGAACATTATTATCGCTCACCGGAAATGGAAGTCATTTTGAAAAAGAGGAAGAAAAAGTGTAATTTTTCCATGAAAATTTTAGAATTTTGATGACGCGTCGGTATTTTTCTTCCTAGATTGTAAAAATTTACATGGAAAATGCTTTCGTATGTATTTCACAACAGCAGTTGAATAATTAATTGTCTATTAATTATATAACTCTAGTCAGTTTCAGGTCGGAATCCGACGTCGATTCCAATTTCATATACAACCTAAAACCGACTTAATTCCGACGTCGGATTTAGGTCGGAACCCGACGTCATTCTGACCTTGATAACCCGACGTCGGTTCCATTTCATATACAACCAAAACCGGCACGTCAGTCCGACGTCGGAAACGTCGGGTCACGACGTCGACCCGACGTCATTCTGACGTCTTAATGTTTGCTGGGGTGGGGCTGGGTGCTTTGTGCTGGATTCGGACACGTGTGTAAGGCATGTGAACGATCCGCGCAAATCACGGGTGCTGGGTGCTTTGTATTAGATTCGGACACGTGTCGAGGGCCTGGGAACGAACCGTGCAGCGAATCCAATACAAAGCATTACCGCGCCATGCTCTGTCGTTTCATGTCATTTATAGCCAATCAGAGAAGAAATACACTTTTTTTACCCCTCAGTGCTTCCTTTTATTATGACGCCGCCTGTACGTTGCTTGGCAACTTTCGTCACGCAAAGCGAAAATTGTACGTCACAAAGCCTCTGTCGGCGTCACGTTGGCTTATACCTATGACGTTCGGGTGAATGTGGCGAGCGAAATTTCGCAAGTGGTTAAAGAACGCAAAATTTGCTTCTCATTTATTTGTATGGGAGTGTATTGTCACTGACTTACGTGTTATAATATGTGAATAGGTCATGGGTTTCAGTGCTTTGTATTGGATTTGGGAAAGCGGTGAATGTTTGTGAGTTCATTGGTCTTCAACAAGTGTCCAAAACAAATACACAGCACACCAGTCTCATGGCCTTTCGCCATTGCAACCCCAAAAACACACAAACGTGCATCAGATAGCGCCGAGTCAATCTCTCGAATCCTTTTCCTCGTCGTAGATATTCCCCAAGAGTGTGTTGTCGCCTTTGTGTCACTTCAAAACTTTCGTTACGCTAAGCGAAAGGGTTCGTCATAAAACCTGTGACCTGGTGACGTTCGTTTAAATGTGTTAGTGAATCTTTGCACGTTGTTAGATAACGTATATTTTACTTATCAGTTCATTTTGTGTGTGTGTGGGGGGGGGGGGGTGCATTGCCATTCGGTGCGTGTGATAAGATGTAATAAGACTGCAGTTTTGTGGAACGGTAAAACCAACGTGTTTATAAGTGGCAACCTTGCTTTCAACAACTGGCTGCTTATATGAAACATATGTCCTTTAATTAGAGGTTTAAAATATATATAAAAAAATACTGGGGTCGTGGCCAGAAATCATGTTCGGGTATAAGGGGTTGTTCCTGAGTTAGATGTGTTCCCTGACAGGTTACACTGTGTTAACAATTAGGCTCCACCATGTTAACAAGTAGCGGTCGCCGACATTAACAAATAGCTGTTCCACAATGTTAACAAGTAGCGGCTCCCCGACATTAACAAGTAGCTGCTCCACGATGTTAACAAGTAGCGGCTCCCCGACACTAACAAGTAGCTGCTCCACGATGTTAACAAGTAGCGGCTCCACGACATTAACAAGTAGCGGCTCCCCGACATTAACAAGTAGCTGCTCCACAATGTTAACAAATTGTTGTCCTTTTATACTCTAACATTATCATTGAATGGAAGGTCTTAACAGTCTATAACCAACTTATAGTCAATAATTTGTTGCAGTTTCATAATACAAAAAAAAAAAAAGAAATAATTTTATAATTTAACTAGAACCTCATTTCGCTAGCGAAATGTTAAACACTTTACAAAAAATTAAAACGCAAAAATACTTCCTTCAATGGGTTATTTCTTGAATAATATATTGCAAACAACACAGCTTGAATACGTCTTATAGGCCGAGAAGTGTGTGGTTTTTGTTGACTTGAGGTTTTATTGACTGATCAGGCATACGCCGTGTTACGAAATCGAAGTCGAAGACGAAAACGAAATCGAAGACGAAAATAAAAAGTGACATGCACACGTTCAGATCAAGCTCTTCATAAGTCCCATGTTTCATGGTCCTAGGGCCCAAAGTGTCAGAGAAGACACAAAAAATCGGAAAACTGTCAAGAAGAAGAAAAAAAAGGACGAACGGCTGCTAACACAAATGGGTATAAGCCTTGCAAGCCAAAGGTTTGTCAAGTGTTAATTAAGCGGTAGTCCTATAACAAGACTAAGGAATAAATATATTATGTAACCAAACAATTCTGCAAGTGGTTCTATAACAGAAATAAATAGTTTTTCTATTGAGCAGTTACCGATGAGCTTTACCTTGCAGTCAAGGAAAAGTCATTCGATATAACCAAACAGAAATCCCATGATATAACTAAAAAGGCAGTTTTTAAACATAACCATCGCACAGCTAGTATAATATAATTAGGAAGTAGTTTTAGACTATACTCCATCAGCAGTTCTAAATTTTGAAGTGATATTTTCTATTACGTTATCACAAAGCCTTTTTTTCCCTATAATCTATCAATGATTCTAAATATAAATAAGTATCACTTTAGAAACAAAGTGAAGTCACAATTCTTTAGTACATCCGTGAACTAGTTCTATTTATGACTTCTTTTGTTACGGATCGGTAACAAACGCATGTTTCGTTAGATTCCTAACCCACACACAATCCTAAAAGCTAAGACAGAAGGGAGCTTTTTACCGGGTATGTGAAACTGACGACAGGGGGGGGGGGACTTTTATATAAAACTGGAAACTTTTTTTTGGATTTAACAAGAGCATATTCACTAGCATTTTTACACAAAAATATTACATAATTTAACTGTGGCATACATTAGATCGTTTTTTCTCCCGTTTTCTATCTCCAACTTAAATCCCAACACCCCCAGATTAGTGTTGGATTACTTAAACAACACGGGTGACAGCTTTGATGGACACAAGCAACACGTATCACATTTTCTCTGCTTTTATAAAATTCTTTCTAACTCACTGGTTTCCATGAAAAATGTTAATGTATCACTTTTACAGTATTGAAATATAGACAAACAAAATATATTACTATAAAGTTTTATAAAAAAATCATTTTATAACATCTGTTAAGTTCAAGTTAAAAACCTGAAGCAGAGTGCTTTTATATATTTTAAAATATAGACACTGAATAGAGGAAACAGAATAAGTTTAAGATTATGCACCTCTTCTACAAAGTAATATATTCAGAAATAAGGAATAATATTTTTAAACGTTTATTTCAAGTGTAGAGTCATTAATGCGGTCTCTTACAGACACAATGTTTTCTTAAACCAAACGACATGAAAGGTATTCGTTTATATGTAACCCAACGAAAGAAGAAAATTTCCAAAGAGATTGTCATAGTTTATTGGACCAAAATGTATAAACCAAATGTAATGTATAAACCAAAATGACAACAAAGGAAATCAAAACATCAGCAGCTAAGCTAAAGTCATGCCTTGTATTATGTACAGGAAAAGTCACGAGCAAAAACATTCTATCACAACAATGAAAGAGTAAATAAAATTAGGTATTCGATTTTGACATATGTCATATGTTAAGTAAAAAAACAGGTTGAGGTAGTTGTTGACCGCCACTGTGAAGCGTAGTGGAACCAAACTGTACCAGATACGTACAAGCTTACCATTGAATTGCCACAAGTTATTTGATTCCATCGCAAGCCACGTTCATTTCCCGGGCTCGATGTCCAAGCAAATCTTAAATTGTTGCCTCAAACAAACTAAAAAACAGAAAACAAAAACAACGTAAAAATGTCAATTCAAAGGTAACTTGAAAGGTGGCAAAGCAACCAGTATGCTCAACACGAGACCGCCTGAGACTGCAGTGGATAACTTGCTGCAACAACAAATTGCGTTACTGACAATAGACGGAAAAGCCGTACCAGGAGAGAGTGTTACATCGACTAAGCGAGAGTGTCACTTAGGTGCCTATGTCAGGTTACTCTTGAGCAACTTGTAGAGATTCTCCAAATGGGGAGCGGTCAGACAACCAGTCCAGTAAATGATGGCTTCCTGGCGTCATGAATCTACCCGTGCATTCAGTTCTTGCGAAAAACGTCCAGTTTGTGTTTGTAATGCAATCACAGGATAGAAGCCCAAGTAGTACGATCAATATTATACAAATTGTTTAATTGTAGTTATCAATTTTCGTATATCGTTTTTAATCAAATTTACAGATATAAATGTTATATATTAACAAAACGCAAAATAACTAGGGCAAAATAACGCAAAGATATCACATTCATAAGCATGAGATAAGCATCCTTTTAATTTATTTATATAAAATTATTTATATATTATTTATATATATATAGCAATGGTTATATAATGAATGATTATATACATAAAGATTTGAAAGTGCTGACTATATTAAAACGCGATGAAGTGATCTCAGCCGAGTGCAGTGCATGCTATAATTCTCTGTTGGTCTTGTTTTTGTTTACTGTAATACCTCCAAAGCATTTTAGAATCATATATTGTTCTTTGAGATATACTTTACAATGTCGTTTATTAAAAGACGATTAAAAGAGTTGATGTTTACAACTGAACTCCAAAGAAGAAGACAGTAAAAGCTTGATGTTAATTATGATTCATTTTAAGCCCCAACGCATTGTACACAAGACATCTAAACGCAAATTGATTGACTGCGCTTGAATACTGAGTAGTAGTGCCACAATAACTCAGTATTAGTTTAGGAATGCGAAATGGCCTCACATGAACCTTTTGGAAAAGAAGCTGCCTGTGTTTCCAACTACAACAATGTATTGATATGTGCCATACCGTTGTGATTAAGTGCATTGTAAATTAAGGAACTGAAAAGCAACAAAATGTTAAACCGAGATTTCAAACCACAGACATTTTAAAAGGTGCCAAAGTAATTCCCCCTTGTAAGAAAAAAGGCCATTAACTATGGCTAGTTGGCTGGATTTTGTGTTGTAGAAAGTTTTATCATATAAACTTTATAATCAAGGAATTTTGTGCAAAATAGCTATATTTATGTATATTTATGCAATGTTTATTTATGTGAAGAATCATCTGCTTAATTTATAATTAATGTGACTGAAATCAAGTATGTGTTATTACGTGATGTTTGCTGGCACGTCTGAACATGCTTCTTAGTGACTTTTTTGCAGGAATTATATATTTTTTTATCAGATTAGTCACGTGAAACGTATCCTGGAAAGCAACAAGATTTCCGCATTAGATAATAATGAATTCATACTCAGGGGAGGCACATATGAAAGAAATTGTCCAAACGTAATCGAAACTTCTGACTTGTCCATGTCACAATGGAATGAATCAGATGTATAAATGCAAAGAAATAAGTTTCAACAACTGCACCATTTTTGAACGTCGTTTTGTTTTGAAAATCCGGATGCTGTAATCTTAATTAGATTAATGGCGACTTTATCTCCAACAAGGCAATGTAAACAAAATCTAGATGAAAAACTAATATTTGATGTTGTGCCAAAGTGGTAGCCTGCAGCATTTTTCAGTTGTTTATTTTTGAAATATTTTCAGATTGCTATGAAGCGATATTATTATTTTGATTACATTACAGCAAAAACAGTTGATAAAACATAGTCTTCACACTCTTAAAGATCATATTAAATGTTTCTTATTAATGCTAATTTGCTATAAACAGCCGTATAATGCTAAAATCTATGACGATTTTACGGTTTTGTTACCAACTAACTAACCCATCTGCAACTCCAAAATGAACAATAAATGTTTAACTACATACGCTTCATAAAGTACGGTAATTTAAAAATACGTTCTTATATGTGAAAAGATAAGAATCTAGATTTATCACATTAATTAAACAGATCAACTATAAGGCAAAAGATTCACAATTCCCTTGATCGTGAGAAGGATCCTGGTGAATTCGGCTGAATGTGAGCCCTGAGAATATCTCAGCAAGCAGCTGTAATTTTCTGCTATCAAACAGAGAGTTGTCACAGATATGCCGAGTCAGCAGCAGTTTTCTTTCGTTGCCAAACAAGTTAGCATGAGTTCCTACAGATATGCCAAGGCAGCAGTAGTTTTCTGATGTTATCAAGCACATTAGCATGAGTTCCTACAGATATGCCAAGCCAGCAGTAGTTTTCTGGTGTTATCAAGCACGTTAACATGGATTCTCATAGATATACCAAGCCAGTAGATCTGCTGTCGTAGAATGCTATCTTCGGGTGGTTGCTGGTTTATCTTACTTTCTTCCTAAATTTGTCCTTCAATTTCAGTTAATGTCGTTTTTCCGTCGGCAGGAACGTATGGCAAATTGAAATGTGTTTACTTTCCCATTTTTTAAGAACTTAGCCAGAACATTATCCACAGTTTCAATGAATGACGCTTGACATTTTATTTCTAATCAGATTCAACACAGAACATCGAATACTGGAGAAGAACAGAAAATACAGGCAACACAGATGCAACTTTTTTTACGTAAATCTGAAATAAAACGTCATATCTGTGCTGATGACTCCAGAACCAGGTTTTATCAAAATCGTCCGTTGCCCCTGAAAACGAATAAGTACAAGTGAACAAGGAAGTAACACAATTCAGTGTATCCATGCCCTCTCCCCCACTTGCATATAGTATACCTGCACTCAGATGGAAAATTGTACATCCGATTGCAATTACTCCTCGTCAAAATTAGCTATTGTGGTAGGCTCTACATAAGAATTAACACTCGTAATATACTGAAAGATTGAAGAGAGTTAACAGCAAAAAAATTATTGTTCAATTTTTAATGTCATATTTGGATCAGTAAATTGGAATCGATAGCTACACCTTCTTGCAATGTTTTGATTGTGTAGCATGAATTTCAAAGTGTTAGGATTACAGGTTGCCCTGTGGCATATTATTGGGCCTGAGTCCTAAAGTGTACTGTTTTCAGTCATTTCCCAATTCTATATACGTAGTGGGCATTTACGAGGATACGTGAACATAGTGAACGGTTTCGAAAAGAGCACAGTAAGATGTCGCGATTGCCGCAAAACTGCCGCAACCTGGCTATAGGCATTTTACAGGTGCTTCGAAGCAAGTGGTTGCTAGACGCTTTGGGCATAGCAGAATTGCAATTTTTAAACTACAGAGACGTTATCTTGAGACCGGGAGCACTATGGATAGACTACAAAGCGACCGTCACCTTCACGATCGCTTTCAGACAACCACCATCACGTCTGCGGAAACCCTCGGGTTAGTACCAAAACACTCATTAGACGTCTACGCGAATAAAGAATCAGTAAATTTCGGCCTCATGTTGGAATGGTTATGAACGATCAAAGACGTCGAAATCGGACAAATTGGGCGAATAATCACGTAGGCCAGCGTGGAGAAACAATGGGTGGCGTCTTGTAATGTTTAGCGACGAGTCTCGGTTCCAACTGTACTTTCGGATGGCCGCGAGCGTGTCTACAGGAAGCGTGGAGAGAAGTACGGTGGAAATTGCGTTCGACAGCTTGATCGATTCGGAGGTGGCTTAGTTATAATGTGGAGCGCCATAAAGTTCGGATGGCGCTCGCAGCTCCTCGTTATAGATAGGGATTTAGTGGTTAACCGGTATACAGACACTGTACCCAGCCATCAGGTGATTGCACATGTGCAACAACATCCGGACACCATCTTCATGCAGGAGTGGCACAAGTGTGTCAGGATTTTCTGAGGGTGAACAACGTGCAAGTGAGTTTGGCCAGCGTATAGTCCCGATATGAACCCAAATGAACGTATCTGGGATCGCCTAGTAGTACTATTCAGTACTATTCAAAAACCTGCCTCCACAAACCCACGCACAACTGAGGCAGGCCTTCATAGAAGAATGGCATCGATTCAACCAGTTTCATGTAAATCGACTACTGCAGCAGTCTGCGCATCAAAATTGACTATTACAGCAGTCTTCGCATCAGATTTGACTATTGCAATAGTCTGCGAATTAGAATTGAAATTTGCAGCAGTCTGTGTATCAGAATTGACTATTGCAGCAGTCTGCGCATCAGAATTGACTATTACAGCAGTCTGCGCATCAGAATTGACTATTGCAACAGTCTGCGCATCAATATTGACTATTGCAGCAGTCTGCGCATTAGAATTGAAATTTGCAGCAGTCTGCGCATCAGAATTAATTGTTACAGCAGTCTGCGCATCAGAATTGACCATTACAGCAGTCTGCGCATCAGAATTGACTATTACAGCAGTCTGCGCATCAGAATTGACTATTGCAGCAGTCTGCGCATCAGAATTGATTATTGCAGCAGTCTGCGCATCGGAATTTACTAGCAGCCTGTACATCAGAATTCACTATTGCAGCAGTCTGCGTATCAGAATTGACTATTACAGCAGTCTGCGCATCAGAATTGACTATTGCAGCAGTCTGCGCATTAGAACTGAAATTTGCAGCAGTCTGCGCATCAGAATTGACTATTGCAACAGTCTGTGCATCAGAATTGACTATTACAGCAGTCTGCGCATCAGAATTGACTATTGCTACAATCTGCGCATCAGAATGGACTATTGCAGCAGTCTGCGCATCAGAATTGACTATTGCAGCAGTCTGCAGTAGTGTGAAAACATTGGTTCTGGCCCAATCAATCATCGTGACGTCATCAATCACGCGATCAATTAAGCCAGTTAAGTCAATTAAGCCAATTAAGCACCGCCCACTTTCTGTCTATCACCTGGCAATCATCCTGACGTCAGTGGAACCCATCGTGACGTCATCAAGCACGTGATCAATTAAGCCAATTAAGTTAATTAAGCCAATTAAGCACCGCCCACTTTCTGTCTATCACCTGGCAATCATCGTGACGTCAGTGGAACCCATTATGACGTCATAATAGTTGTGACGTCATAATAGGTGGTGTAACCATGGTGAAAAAAGTGAGGACCTCCCCCTCCCCCTCCCCCTCCCCCTCTCCCCTCCTCCTCCCCCTCCCCCCTAGGAGAGCAAAATTCAGCCAAGTCAGCTGAAAACAAAGTGGAGTTTGGCGAGTTACACACCATTTTTGACAAAGTCTAATTGGTATATAAGGATGACCTCCCCACTCATATTAACGATTGATGTAACAAGAATGGCAACCATTTCAGTAAGTGGTTATTTGCATAGGTGGTTGTAAGCATCATTGAAACATTTTAAAAAAGTGGAAAAAGTGAAATAACTTCCGTTATACTTGGTCGATTTGCATGAAAATTTCACTATTAGATTCAGTTTTATGTAAAGTATTGCTATAAAGTAATCACAGGCTATTTGCACCGGTTTCTGTATGCATATTTGTACCATGTCGCCATTTTAACTTTGTGAAAGTGAAAAAGTGGGATAACTTTCGTTAGAGTCGACCGATTTGAATAAAAATTTCACATTCAGTTTTATGTACAGTTTTGCTATAAAGTGGTCACAGGCTATTTGCGCATGTGGCTATATGCATATTTGTGACATGCCGTCATTTTAACTTTGTAAAAAGTGAAAAAGTGAGATAATTTCCGTCATGGTTAACCGATTTGCATGAAAATTTTACCGTTTGATTCAGTTTTATATCTAGTTTTAATATTAAGTAATCATAGGCTATTTTACTATTTGATTAAATTTTATATCTAGTTTACAGTAGTCATAGGGCTATTTGCACCGGTGGCTGTATGCATAATGGATTCACCTTAAAATTTTTAACTTAGAGGTGAGATAACTTTCATTATGGTTGACCGATTTGAATGAAAATTTCACCATTGCATTCAGTTTGATGTCTGTCACCATCACCAAAGTTATCTGACCTCTAAGTTAAAAATTTTAAGGTGAATCCATTATACATACAGCCACCGGTGCAAATAGCCCTATGACTACTGTAAACTAGATATAAAACTGAATCAAATAGTGAAATTTGAGGGAGGGGGGAGGGGGGAGGTCCTCACTTTTTTCACCATGGTTACACCACCTATTATGACGTCACAACTATTATGACGTCATAATAGGTTCCACTGACGTCAGGATGATTGTCAGGTGATAGAAAGAAAGTGGGCGGTGCTTAATTGGCTTAATTGACTTAATTGATCACGTGATTGATGACATCACGATGATTGATTGGGCCAGAACCAATGTTTTCACACTACTGTCTGCGCATCAGAATTGAGTATTGCAGCAGTTTGCGCATCAGAACTGACTATTGCAGCAGTTTGCGCATCAGAATTGACTGCTGCAAAAGTCTGCGCATAGGAATTGACTATTGCATCGCAACCTCCTATTTATACACATACAGGGAAATTCACTCAAACCATCGTCCCGACACTTCGGGATTAGCTGCTAATACCAACGTATCTGGACGATGTTTGTTTAAAGAAAGTTCACTTTAGACTTTAGTAAACTGACACACATTTACCACTGTAACTGCACTTTTTGTAACGAAAATCTGCAGAAAACCTTTAATTGTGCAAAAGCGGTTTTGAAGATGTCGTTCAGTTTGGCTCTTGTTGAAGAGTTGAAGAAAATGCATATTTCATTTCAGTTTATTTGTGTGTGTGAATAAATGTAAAAATATAAAAGATTATTTTTTCTATATTTTAACAAGCCTTTGATGTTGGGGCTACTTAAAATCGGAGGAAGCGGGGGTAATACAAATTCAAATTTAAGTTAGGGCGGGTAGCTTGACTTGGATTTTAAATTATCAGGGGGTGTAATAGAAATACAGGGGTAATCTGAAATCTTCACAGTGGACATTTATAATCTTGACATTGTGGGTGTCTTACATGTAAGAGTCGTTTTGATTGGGTCCGTTTTTCCCCTGTTTAAATATCTGTGGAGCTTTAGGCAATTTCATTTGCAAAAGATCAGCATCTTTTCGTATGCCGTTTTATCTTTAATGCTTATTTTTTATATCAGTTATTGATATCAATAATAACAAAACAATGTTTGAGCTCAAGACTTGCTTCTGTTTTTTTTTTTTTGTTTGTTTGTTTGTTTGTTTGTTTGTTTTTTTGTTTGTTTGTTTTTTTTTTGCATAGTAAAAATTAAAAGAAGGATTCTGTATACAAGGAAAAATCATTATTTTATTCACAAATGTGTGCTTCTGAATTTTTATGCAAAAAATAGACTGATATTTTGACATCAAAACTTAATTTTTGAGATAAAAAAATTATTTGAAGATTTCAAAACATAAATTAGAAAGTCTTATTCTGAAATAACGATATCTGAAATAAATTCTTGATATCTATGAAAATAAAAAAATAAATTATTGGGCTCAAAAATGAGATTTAGCTATTAAATATTTCATTTTTACTATCACAAATCGAAATTTTTATCTCTAAAAGTAAATTTTACAGATCATTAAATCCTTTTTGATATCATTAATACTTCTTGATATTCCTAAACATTTATTCATATCAAGAATTATTTTTGGGATAAGAATACATTTAGAAATGTTAAAAATAAAATTACAGATTGCAAAAATTAATTATTGATATAAAAATATTTTTAGATGAAAAATTAATTCTTTATATAAAAAATCAACAAAAAATATATAACAAAAAATCCTGTATATTCTTGATATCAGTTATATTTCTTACGAAGGTCCGGAGTAAGTGTAAGAACAGAACGATCTTGAAATTATATACTTATAAACAACAACAGTGTGCTGGAGATTGTGGGGTGTGGGCAAAGAGAAATAACCAAATGCCTAAGGTCTCAAGAATTTGTAAACAAAATCTAAACTCGCAAAACGGAATACATGAGGGTAACCTGGCCTGGAGGTGGGGGGGGGGGGGAGCAGAGAGACACGAGGTGGAACAAGCTGTATTTGTACATCATGGGACTACAATAAATGTGTGCGGGGAGGGGGTGTTATATGAAAACTTCGTGTAGGAGGGGGCAGTAATTTAACTTGAACAAAGGGAAAACAATCTATGGGGTATCCTGTTACATCGGGGAGGTAAAAGAAAACATGTCATTATTAATACATACCAAAGGACAGCATACCCAGTTCATTTGTTGTAAACTGATCCACGCTGATAGACCCTGGTGGTCGACCCGAGAAGCTCCTGCACCATCCCATCACCCCAGCCCCCCCCCCCCTCCCCCACTAGAAAGTGATACACACTGATAGAGCCTGGTAATCACACCCGAGAACCTGATGACCACCCCCACCACCACCCCCGCCCATCCCCCACTAGAATCTCGAAGAAAAACACGATCCAGTGACACCACAGTTCACGGGGTGGATCAATCCGTTTTGTATTTTGTTGCACAGTACTTTGAGTATCCTTTGTTAGAATCTAAAAATATCAAAGAACCATAAATAGTGTTTACGTTCTATATATACTTATGTCAATAACCTGACAGGTGAGAGAATATAAAACCTTGCCTGCTGACAATTGTGTTCAGATGTTAATAGCGCTGGCTTCTTCTTTTTATCTGGGATTAGTGCTCAGGTCGTGAAGTATTTGAACCAAGATAGGTGGAGATAAGGTTTTATCTCATGAAGGATGATAGGCATAATCAGAGAATATATATCTTTGACATTATTAAGTTACCTCAAAGACAAGCCCCCTCCCACCCCCACCCACCCACCCCCCCTCCGTAAACCCTTTCGCAAAGCCACATGAAATAAAGGTCTTTTGAATAAAATTGTCTATTTTGAATTGCGGCTTTATTTATGCGCACTTTGGTTTGGTCTCTACATTTGGACCCCAATTAAAAAGTGCTTCTATGAACAGAAACAAGGCATCTTCAAAAGATTCAGGTCGAGAAAAGCATCCCCCCACCCTCCTCCCCGCTCCCAATCTCCCGTACCCAGGAGGCAAGACAAACAAGCTAGACTGTGCCAGCCGGTAATTTAGATTAACCAAACTGGGTGCTTACTTATAATTTTATTTTGCTGTTTTTCTGTTTTCAACAGTTCCTTTGTGCAAACAAAAAGTTAGAAAAGAGGTCGGACTTGCCTGAAAGAGAAATGAATATTACCTTGTGTAAAAAAAAGACAAAAAAAAAAATAAATAAACAAACAAACAAACATAAATAAATAAATGAAAAGAAACCAAAACAACATAATCGGTTATGCAATATTGGGTACGAATGTTGACATGGTTTCCTGTTGCTAGTGTTTCTTCCACACACATATATACTCACCGTGAAGTTGTTATATTGTGTGTCAGCGTTGTTTCATTTCTTCTTCTTCTTCTTCTTCTTCTTCTTCTTCTTCTTTTTTTTTTTTTTTGAATGATCTGTAGCATTTTTAATACATTTTGGTATGTTCGATAAAGTTACTTGTGTCAGCAATTTAAAAGTTTTTTACGGAACAAAATGTATATGGCTGAGCAATAAATATTGTTATATTGAATATATTTTATGAAGAAGAAGAAGAAGAAGAAGAAGAAGAAGAAGAAGAAGAAGACTAAAAAAATGCATATGAACTTCGGGGGGGGGGGGGGTGGTGGATATAATTAGCTATATTGAAATGGCTGTCAGGTGCTATCGAGTACTTTTGACAAAGAGAAGGGTCTGCCACGAATCCGCGACAAAACGCCTCGCGACATAACGCCTCGCGACATAAGGCCTCGCGACAAAACGCCTCAAAATGTTAAGTGCGACAAAACGCCTCACTCGTATAAACTCCCTATTTTCCCCCATTTTTCTTACTTTTTATCGTACACTCATTGTTCGCCTATTACACATTTGTCATTCCCACTTGGCATTGAAAATGCCAAATGGGGAAGGATTGCATCGAATTCTTCACCTATTTTTTTTTTCTCGCTTTTTAAATTTTTTTCTTCTTCCGCCGTATCGGTTTCCAGACATCTCCAAGACCGCTGAAGCCAGACCAACCAAACTTGGAACATATATAAAGGGCAATGTGATCTGAAGCAACTGATAAAAATTTTTGACCTTGACCTTGACCATGACCTTGAAATTGCGAAAAACGTTATTTAAGAAAAACAATTAGTTATCTCGAAAACGGTAAGAGATAGAGCAATTTTGACCTCATTTTCGACCTCCACCCCCTATACGACGATACGTAAGGTATAACTTCCGGTGTCCTTGACCTCCAGGTCGCTTTCGAGCCCCAAACCGGAAGTTGGCCCCTATCTCGAAAACGTAAAGAGATAGAGCAATTTTTGCTCGTACTGCTTTTCCATTTTCTCTGACATTTTTGCTCATTTTTTTCTACGCCAAGATGCTTGTTATATATTTTATTCTACAAAGGAAGAAGAGCAAAAACAAAGAAATACTTCCTTTGCTGGTCTTGCATTCAAAGAGTAGTCCGGTCAGAGTCACTGAATGTCAGAGATATCGGAGTATTGCATGGCATCTAATCCTCGAAAGTCGCCAGACTTGCTAAAAAAGTCATTTAGTCAAAGTAAGAAAAATGGGGGGGGGGGGGAATAGGGAGTTTATACGAGTGAGGCGTTTGTCGCACTTAACATTTTGAGGCGTTTTGTCGCGAGGCCTTATGTCTCGAGGCGTTTTATCGCGAGGCGTTATGTCGCGAGGCGTTTTGTCGCGAGGCCTTTTGTCGGGATACCGTCTGCCACAACAGCTTCCCTTATACTCCAGGGTAACGCCCCCTCCTTTCCACCCAATTATGTTTTACTCTGTGACAGTCACATTATAAGTTAAGACTTTTTGGATTTGTTTTTAATTGCAATGAATTGTTGGAATATCTAGTCCGATTGTTTGTGGTGTATTTATCATGGGAAATAGGGATGACGCTCGCATGGTCGGATTAGTTCTAAAATGCAATTAACGTAATTGCAATAAAGTATATAACTACTCCCGTAATTGTACAAGATATCTGTCATCAAAATCACATAATTACTCGTGAGAATATCGTAACTGCAGTTACATTTTGACAAGCTTTTCAATTGAAATGCTCCAAGGATTGTCAAGTGACTGGCTGAATGAAGCAAACGGTTGAGGTGTTCAATTGTAATGAGATGACTTGCGCTGCAGTTAAAATTAATCACGGCCTGTTATGTAATTTTAAGATGCAAATATCCTCGGGTGCCCAAGGAGGTTACTTGGTATCATATATGCATGTCCATGGTGTCACCATGCGTGTCCCTACAAAAAGCGGACAAAAAGCAATAATTTTGAGGTCAGACGCAGTCCGCACGGAGGGATAATTTTCTTTCGCGCTACCCACAAAAAGATGTTCCTTCAGAGCTGTACCCAACGTTTGGCTAAAAAAAGGAGGTTATTATTTGTCATGCAGCACTCTGCGTCTATTTTTCGTGATTTTAATGTAAATTCGCACATCGCTGTCAGTGCCACTTTTGTTCTGTTTTACATCGTGCAATTTGCTTCGTAAAATATGAAAAATATAACGACAAGGAAAAAAAACACAAACAAAAACAACCAAACAAATCCTGTCAACACACCTCCTTTTTTTATTCTCGTTCGAGTTTTACATGGCTTGAGGTTCCTCTGAATATGTTTTTACTTTGTAGCTAATATCTTGTTCTGTTTTTTTTTTATGTGTTCTTTCTTCGTAATATTTTGCCACGTGCGTTGAACTTTTGTTGACAGTCGCAAAAGAAAACACTCAACAAAAAACACTGAGGCTCATAATTAAGCGTCTAAACCTCAACAAAGACCTTTCCCTCATGTATGAATAGACATTGGTACAACACAAATTGAACAAGCCAAAAAGTCGGGGGTTTTAAATTTTGTTTATATATCTTTGGTTTATGTCTGTTACAGTGATATAAACGCAGGGCTCGGGGACAAAACGCTCTTGGGAAGATGATACGTACAAGAACGAAGAACCACAGACAAAATATCCGTGTGTTCATTGCCGAGACATGTTGTTACGAAGCTGTCCGAGTTAGCGGTTTCTTATTATCGCCCATTGTGCAAAGCCGAACAGGTTTCTTTGGTTTTAATGGGTGGGGAAATGGGCGATTAATGTTCGAAATTTGCGGAAAATGTGCGAAATATGCCGAAAATGCGGGAAATGTGCGAAATATATGGGAAATGTGCGAATGGTGCGGAAAGTGTACGAAATGTGCGGGAAATGGCTAGCTGAGCGGGAAATGTGCGAAGCGTGCGGGAAATGTGACTTACATGAATTTACGCCAGTGGTCAAAAACTTTCAAGATGCCAGAATGCCACTGAAACAGATGCACGTGGTTTTACCAGTATTCAATTCAATCTACCTGGTCTAAAAACTAACTACATATCTTTCATCGGCCCTAATGCACCAGTTTTCATTTTCCGTCCCATTTATCACATTCAAAGTTAATTGCATTTTTTCTGTATAGATGGCAGTGCTGCATGTGATAGCTTAGTTTTTCGCCTCAAGACAGGTTTTGACCGTTTATGGGGGTTGTGGTAGAACATTGTGAACCACCCTTGTGTCTCGTTACAAATTAAATGCAGGCAGAAAAAGGAATTCACGTAATATCTTCCTTTATTGTTTCTTGTTGTTTGTGATTTTTTTTGTTTTTTGTTGTTGATTCTTTGCTCTTTTTTTTTGTCTTGTTTCGTTTCGATTCTTGTTTCTTAAACCCTACATTACACACACACACACACGCACAATATATATATATATATATATATATATATATATATATATATATATATATATATATATATATATATATATATATATATATATATATATATATATATATATATATACACTAGTACAATAGTTTCTGAAACGCTACAGGGATTGTTGTGTTTCATTTAAACTGTACGTAAATATGAAGGTTCATTGAAAGAGGGAAGCCAAGGGCTGTGGTATTCAGCAGGAGAATGTGATTAAACATAGCTTCGTACGTACTACACTCGAAGTGTAGTTGTTTTGTTTCTTAAATCACGGAATGGAAAAGATCACAAAACCTTAAAAAAGCTAATTTCACTCAATACATCCTGGATTGAAATTTCGCAAATCACCACTCCCCTCCTCCTCCTCCTCTTCTTCCTCCTCCTCTTCTTCCTCCTCCTCTTCCTCCTCCCGCTCCGCAGTGTTGACAGCTTCTCTTCGTTCGATCAGTTTTGAACCTTTTTTTTGTTCGAAAACGTAACTGAATGCGACGATACCAACATGGAATCGAGCTGTCTTGATACAGTGTTTACGACATGTATAGACTACACCGATCTCTACTTCATATCGAAACCCACTCGTGAAGACCGCGGTCTGTGTGAGGTTTTATACCGAAGCAGGTGGGGGAGAAAATTAGCATACTTTGGGAAGGATAAATAATGATTGTTATCGGAGAATCTCATTTCCATATCACGTGCAGTTCATGTTGCAACCCATGCACACCAAAGTTACTGGCGTTCACTTATTTAGTTGGGTGTGTGTGGTATGCGCTAAGATGTTGTATAAATTCCCGCATAAAAACGAGATTTCATTCTTAATCTTTTATGTCAATTTTACAAAGGGTATACTTTTGCCCTGTGGTGAAAAAAAAGAAAGGAAATATTCACATGTAAAGCTATAAGGTATTCCTCTGCTGGAAGCCTCACGGGGAGTGGGGAGTGGGGTCAATACTTCCCCTTTCTCCCCTAATTACGTTCAATGCATTATTTCTTGGTGCATGCTCTGTTGTCCAAGTTTCAGAAGTCACGAAGGAGATTAGCGTGGGTTTTTATCTCTTTTTTTTTACGTATTGCATATTGAAGCAGTTGTTTTTTTTTTCTCTCTCTCTCTCGTATATTGACAGACAGGTGCCCTTTCCAATGGAATAGATATTTCAACAAACAGATAATTAGGTGCCTATCACAGGCACCTCTGCCAATCAAAGGAAAGCAAAGCCTATAAACAACAACAAAGTGAATAGATTGTTACTTTCTTTTACAACAATGCGAGACATTTGGGTGAAAAAAAAAATAAAATAAAGTAGGCGCCCTGAAACCGTTGCTAAAAATATTGAATTCGTGTGATTGTGGATGTAATAACTAAAAATAAAACAAAAGTGACGGTAGGGGAGGGGGTTATATATTTTCATGTTTTATTTTTGTTTGGGCATGGGTGGGTGGGATCACCCCTCCGAAACACCCCCGACCCCCAGCCTGCGCCTGGCATACTCTTGGTGAAACCCTAATTTGTCACCGCATGAAGTCGGGAAAACAACTGCGCGGCCACAGTACGGGAGATCGCGCGACCACAGTACGGGAGATCGCGCGGCCACAGTACGGGAGACCGCGCGGCCACAGTACGGGAGATCGAGCGACTACAGTACGGGAGATCGCGCGACCACAGTACGGGAGATCGCGTGACCACAGTACGGGAGATCGCGCGACCACAGTACGGGAGATCGCGTGACCACAGTACGAGAGACCGCGCGACCACAGTACGGGAGATCGTGCGACCACAGTACGGGAGATCGCGCGGCCACAGTATGGAAGTCCGCGCGACCACAGTACGGGAGATCGTGCGACTACAGTACGGGAGATCGCGCGGCCACAGTATGGAAGTCCGCGCGACCACAGTACGGGAGATCGTGCGACTACAGTACGAGAGACCGCGCGACCACAGTACGGGAGACCGCGCGACCACAGTACGGGAGATCGCGTGACCACAGTACGGGAGATCGCGCGGCCACAGTACGGGAGATCGCGTGACCACAGTACGGGAGACCGCGCTACCACAGTACGAGAGATCGAGCGACCACAGTACGGGAGACCGCGCGACCATAGTACGGGAGATCGCGCGAACACAGTACGAGGGATCGCGCGACCACAGTACCCGAGAGCTCTACACGTGTTTTTTTTTAATTCACTAGCCCGTTTGCATTTCTCATGTTTGTCTAGGCCTATTGTATTGCAATACTAAAACCTGGAATATCTCGAAAACCAGAGGCGCTGAGTAAATATTTCAGAGGAATGAATTCGCATTACGCCATGTGGGTGGTTTATCTTGTACCTGCTTTATTCGCGGTAGAGATAATACTTTGGGACTGGGAAAGGTGGGGGTGGGGTCAATTATTTACAAGACAGACACGCACCAGAACCCTGGAAATCGGAAATAAGTAGGAGGAAATATGTAGGAAGGGGATGTGGAGAAATCTTCCCTCCCACTTTTACTGTAAGTTTTTGTTGTTTGTGTAAAATATCAATGGTTTCGAAACGATTATTCCGTCCGCATGCCAGCTAAAGAAACTTAGGTCCGGTTTCATTATGAACGCACAGGTTAATGTGATGTGAACCACATTCTGGGTCAATCTGCGTGTACGTCCGGTTTTAGTCTGAACACACAAGTCAATCTGTGTGTACAAGTCATTTTTAGAAATGTTCGGCGATTTGTTCTGTTCAAAGGCTTACTTTTTTACCTCGCCAAAAGTTTCCAGCAATTCCGTTTGCGTTTCAAAGGGTTTCAAATCAAATCAGTGCGATTTTTTTTGCGAATAAATTTGCCATTTCGTCCCCCCTCGCTTTTTGTAATTTTTTACACATTTTGCGAATTGCTAATTAGAGCTATGAACAAATGTTATGGTTGGGAAGGCTGGTAAGTAGGCATAAAAGCACTGCCCACAAAGTGGAAGCAATTGTTTTTTTTTGTTTTTTTTTGTTTAATGTTGAAATATTCATTCTATAACAGCATTACAGGAGAGTAATTGAACTGGCTGTCGTATTGGAAATAAGTCAAATAACCCCCCTCTCCCTCTCGTTAAGTGTAACTGCTAGTGCCAGTGCTGACCTCTAGCGGTAGCTCTGTGACAACAGGACGAAGCAGGACTTGCATTTTTACGAGTTTTAAGTGTGCAGAGGAAAATGCCAGTGATTTCAATTGTTTCAACTTTTTTATTCGATTTTCTTTTTCTATTTGCAGCATAATCTTTATAGCACTCTATATACGAAAACAAAATTACCAGAAAAATACCATTCATAATCCTGCACGAATACTCGACATCGAACCCTGCATTCATACGACTCTCCCTTGACTAGTTAAAAACAAGGACCTTTTTTCATCTTGTCAAATATCAATGCCTTCTTGATATCATACTTCAAAATGTTAATCTCAAAGTAGTATGTTGAACTTATCACTTAATCAAACACTGCACAATTAAATGTTTATGAAAACTGGCTCGTTTCCTGTGTATTCTGTCGCGTACAAAGGAAGCAGCCATTCTCGCATTCTCCAAGCTCGTACCTTCATATCATTTGAAATTTCATTCACACGGCAGGATGAGAATAAACACGCGCGTACAATCTCTTCAATTAACAATGGGTCGTATTCATCATCTTATCATTTCGCCGAGCAGGGAGGAGGGGTGGGGGGGGGGGGAGGGGGGCAAAAAAATGTGGGTACAACAATTTTATGCGTGTAATAAAAGCGGCAACTTTTCTACACAGAATGAAAGACAAGCCTCAGGCCACGACAAAACACTTGTGTGGTGTCAAGTTACACTTGCTTACATTAACAATAATCAAATAAATGCACAAACTATTTATCTAGCATAGCTACAGTTCTACTCTGTATCACAATGGTTTCAAAAAAGTCTCGTGCGACTTTTTCGAATGGACTGGATTTTTTTTTTCCAATATTTATTCCGCATTCACGTACAAATATTGGCGTTTCACGTGAGAATGTCCACATAAGTCTCTTCGCTTTCTGATTCTACACAAGTCGGAGAGTCAAATGCATTACACTGGCCATACAGCGTGTGGACGGGATTGATACGGTCCCCTGTGTTGGAGTCCATGGCTTGGTAACTACAGTTGTTATTCCGCAGGAGTTCTGTCAGTGAAAATAAAAACTGGTTGTGAAGTCCAAATGGGTTGTGCAAACTGTGTGCATATCCCGAATATCCCGAGTAGGTACAGTAATGTTTGTATAGCAGATTATAAGATGTGTATACATCACTGTTCGCATAGCAGAAGTCCGTATTTTGAGTTGAAATATCCACGTTTGGTGTGTATTGTGAATACGCACCCAGGGGCGTGTAATTACATTCATTAGCGGGTGATTGCCTGTCAGTTAAGCCGCCTTTGTGTGTTGATGAGCTACCTGTGCACTCACTCTCCGCGCGAGTGTTCCCGCTGTCACACTCTCCAAGCGCCACTCCTGCGCTCCCACAATGAGCAATTCTCTCTGGAATATGACTGCGGAAATGACTGCTTGTTTCCAAAGCCGTGTGACGTGTTTCCGCTGCCGTCCTCTCACACGTACTGCAGTCATACAAATTTTGACTATCGCTCGAGATCAAGTCTTGACATTCATCTGCACTAGAAGTTTGATTATCACATGAGTTTAACTTCTGACACTGTCCTAGGTACGAATCCTTTGAGGTCGTCGTATCCATGACAACACTGTCCTCGATATCCAGACTCCTCGATTCACCGCTCTGAGCCGACTCGCGCGCATCGGTTCTTGCACTAGGGCCGCTTTCACCTTCCTCTGGCCGCGGGGTCACAGGTTGCGCCACGGCCTCACTTTCCCACGCATTAGGGTGGTGCAGGGTTTGGTAGGGTACTGACGCGTGATTGCGCTTATAGCCGCGGTACTTGCTCCCTCCGTGCTCCTGTAGCTCACGCCTCATGCGCCGACTTGTATTATTGAGCAGCACGGATTTTTGTAAATCACGGAGTGGATTGTCGAGCTTCCGGAGCTTCTGCTTGGAGAGCCGCAGGATGTGACGTCTCTCCTCCTTCCACTGCTGTGGCGTGTTGTCCATCATGCTGAAGCGCTTTGCCGGCCGAACTGGTAGCAAGTCATCGTCGCCCGTGTCGGCATCGTAGTCACGTGACCTCTTCATGGCGTCACTTCACCAGAGATCTGTACCTAAAGAATAAGAATACCAGACTTATAAACACTGATTTAGAGATGATTGGAATTCTGTAAGAGAAATCCTATTTGCTTTTTTTCTTTGTCTCTCTAGAAAATCAATGAGTATATTCACTCCGGATTACGCAGTGTCACCGACTTGGTTCCAGCTGAGAAGCTGTGTCAATAATTAATTCCATTTAATTCGCTTTTTACTAATTGAAAATGACCAACAAAGGGATTTTGTCAATATCTGCCAGTTCAATGGACAAAATATACACAGAGATAAAAGCTTAACATGGAAATGTGTGTAATAATCCCAACCAGCCCCCCCACCCCTCCCCGCCTGAAATGAACCTTATTTCTTCCTATTCCCATATATGCTCAGCGGTTAACCAAATTCACCTTTCACAGAAGGGCAATTATCTCCTATGAATGGGGGCTTTTTAAAGTACCGCGTCCTTCCTTTCAAGTTTGTCGCAACGGGGTTTTTATTGTTGGGAATTGACACTACTAACTTCAAAATGTATTATCAAGCAACGACAACGCGCCTTTCAATTACAAACACTCGTTGTTCGTGCCCCCCCCCCCCTTTTTTTTTTTTTGCTGCTTATAAATTCTGAATCAAGAGACAAACCGCGAAATAATTAAACATTTGTTGAAGTCTTTTTTTTTTGGGACTACCCCTAGAATATTGACGTATCGCTCGATCTTGCACCCAGAAAAGTCTTTTGAATGTATAAGCACATATGGGTATTCAAAGAGAGGAGAGGGGGAGTGGGGCGTTGCTTAATTAATGTCCCTTCAACGCGCGTTTTAACGACTCATTCCTCACAGATTGACATTGTGAATTTGAATGCCAGCAATGCGATATTCGTGCAAGCTTCCCATTAAAAATGCAGTTCTATAATGCGGGTTTTCCACTTGGATTCCATAAGCTTAGCGGAAATGTTTTTTTCTCCACTTGACAACCCCTCCCTCTGTCTATAACAAATGAGCGGCAACGACGCCATTCCCATTCCATCTGATGTCTTTCATCATGCCTCGATTCGGTCACGAATAGATACTAGTTTTTATATGAACCTCAACAAGATTGCACCTTTTTCTATGTGTGTGTGTGTGTGTTTTCCTGTTCCTTTTTACATGCTGATACAGTAGGAATTACCAAAATACAATTCCATTCCAAGGAAGGAATGCGACTAGCGGAATAACAGAAATTTTCTGCTGACTTCCTGCATTCTAATGTCTAAATATCAATCAACATGAGAAAAACCATTACAACAAGAAATGACAACTAAGCCTCGGCAATTTCCATTAAGATCTGTTCAATGCGTATTTCTGTGACGAATGTATGCTAATTGCAAATGTTTATCTTTTTTCCCCATATCCTGCGTCTTTCTTTCCACAAAATCCTCTACGTTTGTGTTTCTCACCAGGTCAAATATACCTTCCCTTTTTTTTCAATTCTTTCTATCCCCCTGAACATTGCGAATGATAACGTTTGAGATTATTTACGCATAGTGCCGTTCGCATATACTTCACCGTGCCTCTGGCTTCTTAAAATTTTTAAATTTTTATCCGAAAATGATATCACAGAATAAAAGTCAGTGAGAAACTTACCCGATAAATTCCAGCAATGTGTTGTCAATGCTTGCCGTCTCTCGCTCTCTCTTTCTTTCTTTTTCCAAATGGCTTGTACTTCGTCTGAAAGTCCAAATGCAGCTGCTACCAAACCAGCACTGTTTTAGCAAATGTCTACCTCTTCCTGATGCTTTCCTGTCGAAAAAAATGTGATATCCCTTTTGAATTGAAACTTGCACGCTGACAAAAGTCTGCTCTTTGTGTGTAAGTCCGCTGTCAATAACGCGCCATGAACTGTAAGACGTGTTCTCATTGGCTTGAGAGAAAGCCTACTAATTATATGTGCCCCGCCCACTGTAGTAAAGTGATTACAAACACAGCCGCGTGAATGGTGTTGAATAGCAAAAAGCTTGATCAATGGAGAAGAGTGAACCTAATATAATGGGGAGACGCGTTGATGAGGGAGGGAGCGGGAGGGGGGGGGGGGGGGGCGGAAGAGAATTAAGCTGGCATTGTTATGCACACCTGTTGTAGCCGCTATTGTTTAGCGTGTCATGCAAGACTCAGCCTTTGAAATCAGGCACTCAGCTTTAAAAAGTGATTCGTGTCGTTAACGCCACATGTATATTTAATCACTTTTTAATAACCAATGTTAAAAAAAGGCTTTTCTATTAAGTTAAAATATATTCATAGTCTAGTAAGCTCATATTCGAAAACTGAGAAGCTTTCCGAGTTTCGACTTTGCACTAGAATGCCGGATGAAGGTTATTTTTGGTATTTTTCTTGAGCAAACAATGTGGGTGTATAGTTATCATCCAGTCAGGTTTAACCGCGCTAAACCACTTAAGAAGTATGCAGTTGGTGACTCTTAAAAATACCTATGACATTCATTTATTTACGCAAAGAAGGATAGGAAATGTGTGTATTTTATGCACTGGTGTGTGTCAAACCCAACGGTTTGGGTCATAGATCACTCTGCTTGCACACACACACAAACTTACCCAGCCCATTTCCAAGAAAAAAAAACTTGGTTATAACCAAAGCACCAACACAATCGCAGTGAGAGGTGGGGGGGGGGGGGAGGAGGGAGAAGGGATAAGTGAAGATGTGAAATTACAAATCAGGAAGGTATGAGGGAAAAAACTGGTAAACTAAACGGGTATAAATCCACTGGATTGATGCATACAAAATTGCACTGTAAAAGAGAAGTAAAATGTGTAAACATTATGAAATTTATGCTGGCACAACAGCCCCTGCGTTCATTAAAAACATACACATGCTGTACGATCTGCCAGTTTTACTCAATCATGTAAATGTCTGCATAGGTAACAAATATTTACAACATATGGCGCTGCAAGTTAACCTGCTGTGAAGAATATAGGACCGTGTCGGGCAATCTCTGCCCCTGTTGAACTGTTCTCAAGGAATGTTTATTACACTGACGTAATTCTACCATTCTCTGCATTTGTTATCGCCCAAAGAAACTATCTGAGCAGCTAAGTATAACATCTAGAAAAAAAAAGACAAACAAACAAAGGGTAACAATCCAGTTAAACAATATAAACTATCACTTGAAGTCTCTAGATAAACAAGATTTTTACATTTTTACATATTATTAACAAGCGAGGAATAAGAACTATGGCGGGAAGGATGAATCCCACCTGAACTATGGCCAGGGGGTGGGAGGGGGGGGGGGAGGAGGTGGAGGGGGCGTCGACTTCCCACAACATGGTTCCGGAAGTTAAGTCCATTAGGCGGGTATCAATGTCTCAGTTCAAAGTCCCAAGCGATAATGCTTTCACCCTCATTTCTGGGATATTTGAATCCCTGCCACCGTCAGATAGGATATTTTATCTACCCAACCCTGCCACCGTCAGGATATTTTGTTATCCTTTGGCCCATACTTTCTGGGAAAGTCTACTCACCCCCCCCCCCCCCCCGCCGCCCCCCCCCCCCCCCGTATTAAATTGCCAACGAGGTTGTTTTCCCTCAAAACGTTTACCGTTTCTAATTATTATGTTTCAGGGGAAATTTCGATCACAATTAAACTGAAATTTTAATGAGATACAGTAACGGTTTCTGTCAAAGGTGTGTTCTCCCAACCCCCTACACCCACCCCCACCCCCCCCCCCCCAAAAAAAAACGTGGAGAATTAAAGGTGTGTAATTTTGAGGTCGGTCGCGTAAAAGTCAGTGGTGTGTTGCCTAACCCCGTGTTCTAAGGGCACTGGGTAAGCCCAGAAAGGCACCTAGTCAGTCCAGTGAAATATTGATATTCCCATACCAGACCCATCACTGCTTTGGGAAGACATTTGAATGGGCAATCCCCGTTGGCAACACGTAATTATTGTTCAGTCTTTCAGCGAAACTATAACTGAAAGCTTTGTGAAAAACACTGTGTTTTTCGGACGCAGGAGCTCTGAAGTTACAAGGTAAATGTATCCCAAATGGCAATGAAACCCCAGTACCATTTTGTGAAATTTACCCCTCTTCCTCTCCCACATATACACTGCACATCCCAAAGATGTTTGGTTCCTCACAGTATATCTTTTCCTCGAGGAATTACTCTGTGGCATAACCTGGAGGACTTTGGATTCAGTTTACA
>OX457024.1:103273234-103293691 GCA_949752745.1 Protula sp. h YS-2021
GAGGAAGCGGAGGGGGTGGGGGTGGGGGAGGGGGAGATCAGGCCAGAACACAACGTGCAATAAAACAATTACAAATATCCTTAGGGCAAAGATACGTGTAAAGAGGCCTTTAATGAAGAATAATGCCTTGTAGAGGGGGAAGCGTTCGCCTCTCGGCCGCGTCTCTAATGACAAGTTTGTACTCCGATTTAATTTTCCGTCCGCAGACGGCCTCTGTAACAGCCCCCCCCCCCCCACCGTCCCCACTACCCCTCCCCCCTCAACTTATTTTTTTATATATAAAGTGGAAATCCGGGTGTGAATTGCCTCTGTCACGTACTGTCAAAGGTAAACGGAACAGACCCCATCGGAACGGACCCCCCCCCCCCTTTTTTGGTAGGAACAGACCCATCAGACCCTTATTTCTCTGTTGGCAAACTCGACTAAGATGTCGAACCATCAACAGTGGTGACTGAGGGAGGGTAGGTGGGGTGGTGGGGGAGGGGGGGGGTCGAGGAGGGAGGGGGGTACATACTCATAATACAGTAAAAATCCCACTGACAAAAACCCCTGTAATTATTGACACCTTTCTGATGACGTGTTAAGTGTCTTATTCCCAGCTGCCACACACTCTTGCACTTCTCAGTGAAGAAGGCTGTCTTTGCCCGCTTAGAAGCGGGGCTCGTGGCGTACAGTTTTGACTGCAAAGTGTCCTCATTTGAGCAGCAATGTGACGTCAAGCAGAATGACAAATGACTTCTTCTTGCTGTAATAATGGCCATGTGACATCTAATACACATTGGTAATTCACTTCTGATAATCTCACTGACTGATGCGCAAAATCAAATGTTATTCACATTGTTGATTAACCAAAGTTCTCGCTCTACAGCCCTGGACAACATTAGCAACACTCGCAACGTCGTACCGGCCTCAGCAATGGCCTTTAAAGGCAAAAAAAAAAAAAAAAAAAAGACAGGAATACGCTCATCGCAATCGGAAATCGGATTTTTGTCTGGTATTCGAATGGCCTATAATTTTGTTTATTGTGAGTTAGAAAAGATGACATAAATGTTCCCCACGAAAGTAAAATCAAGTCGAGTTGAGAAAAAAAAATATTTGTTGTTGTTTCCAGTTGAACTTCGAACACGTAATTGATAGTGTAATGGGGAGTGAGAGAAGTCACGTGACAAATGCGTACTGGCGCGAATGCTTCACCACTATAATGCGCGTTGTAAGTATGCATTGAGCAGAATAAACAGGGGGGTCTTTTTACATCTGCAGTCATTAATAGGCACCCGTGAGGTCATATCAAGTACAGCTGTCGGCACAAGTAGAAAGTAGTGCCAAATGCCCGAGAACGCAGGCCTTGGTAGTGAAATGTGTAGATGGCAGCACCTGACGGTGGGTGGATTCTCGCCGTCTGACGGTGGGTGGATGCTCGTCGTACGACGGTGGGTGGATGCTCGCCGTAAGACGGTGGGAGGATGCTCGCCGTACGACGGTGGGTGGATGCTCGCCGTAAGACGGTGGGTGGATGCTCGCCGTAAGACGGTGGGTGGATGCTCGCCGTCTGACGGTGGGAGGATGCTCGCCGTATGACGGTGGGTGGATGCTCGCCGTACGACGGTGGGTGGATGCTCGCCGTATGACGGTGGGTGGATGCTCGCCGTACGACGGCGGGTGGATGCTCGCCGTATGACGGTGGGTGGATGCTCGCCCCCTCCTCTTCCGATGGTGCGTGCTACATGGATGATCTTCATGGGTAGCAGGCGGGGGGAGGGGGGCAGCTTCAAGAAACACTGTACAAGCACTACGGTCCTGGAGGGTAGGGGGGGGGTGTGAGCGAAGTCTCACTGTGTAAGGGTTTAATTCCATAGATAGCAGAATATACACACGTGCACTAATGGGTCGTCTCAAAATTACACTGTCACTTTCAAAATTCCTTTTTTAAATAATGTATTAATATTCAACATATACATTTTCCTGAATGACATCACCCACATGAGCGCGTCTCGTGTTAATTATGATAACTTTGACGTCTTGTGCATATACCGGATACGGTTCCCCCCCCCCCCCCCCCTTGCCCATGCCATTTCCCGATAATCTGTGTCCGTCTGTGCTAGTAAGATCGGGCTTTCGTTGCGATAAAAACAAAGGAAATAGCAGGAGATAATAGATAATCCCCAGGGTCATCAATGTGACTCAAACGCTTCGTACGATGACGAGCCATTTCCTGAAATAGGCGTTTGGCTTTGACACTTTGTGTGGTTTTTTTTTCTTCTTCAGAACATAAATTTGTTGAGATCTGTTTAGCAATATGATGATATAATTGCACTGGGCCTATGAACCACGGCTTTTACGACTGTGAGGAAGCCACGCGAGGGCGGGGGGGGGGGGGGAGGAGGGAGAAGGGGCGGGAGCGGGCGTGTGTGGATTCATGACGACTATCCTGTTATGTACATTAAAAGGAAAGGAAAGACTCTCAATACCAAACCCATTATCACTTGGTCCTCGAAACATTCTTGTTTTTGTTTGCTTCTTTTTTCGAGAGAGAGAGAGAGCGAGAGAGAGCGAAAGAGACAGAGAAAGAGAAAGAAAGAGAGAGAGAGAGAGAGAGAGAGAGAGCGAGAGAGAGCGAGAGAGAGCGAGAGAGACAGAGAAAGAGAAAGAGAAGAGAGAGAGAGAGAGAGAGAGAGAGAGAGAGAGAGAGAGAGAGAGAGAGAGAGAGAATTTTTCAGTTATTCTCGTAAGAAGACCAAGTAGAGTCCGTGAATAAAATGTATTAAGAAAGCAATGAGATAATTTCCTTTGTGTGAACACTTTACAGAGCTACAAGCTTTCTGACGACCAGGCCATGGGTATGCCATTCCTTACAGCTTCCTTCATCGATTTGCAATAATGACATTAGCAATGGCAGGGCCTATTAACTGGCTTTACGCAGTGCTTCAGCGAACAGATTGCCAGTTTATTTAGCCGACCGTTCAGATGTGAGAGAAAGCCCACCCCCACCCCCCCGTCTTCCTTCCCTCCGGTAGTTACGGCAACGGTATGCACTAAATGTGTCGGTTCTGAAAGGAGCGGTGAAAGCGCCGGGGGGGGGGGGCGGAGGGGAGGGGCGGAGGGGGGAGGGGGGCATTACACCATATACACCTCTTGTCTTCCGACCGAATCCCGTTGACGTAAATGGCGTCTTTATACATGCACACTGTCCCGTCGTTATCACGAAATCAGATCTGTTAGCGCCTCGGGTACTTCTTTTTCCCTTTAAAATCTCTATTTCAATCTGCTAATCAGCATAGGCTTATCTCAGATCTCGGCTATCGCATCGTAAAAATCGGGTCTTCGTGTTCAAGATAGCGAAGGTCAAGTGTCCTTACAGACTTGTCAGCTCACTGGAAAAGGGCAAAATCTGGACGGAAGACTCGAAAATACAAGATCAGGGCTAATCATTGCTTTGTATGTGTGTGTGTGTGTGGGGGGGGGGGGGGGGGGGTAGAGGGGAGGGGGCGATCTGGTCACCCCCACCCCACCCAAGTGTGCACACGGAGGGCCGCACCAGAGTCACTGCTCCGTATGTGGGGGGCAGGGTAGACTGGTCAACCCCCCCCCCCAATCCCGTGTGCACACGGAGGGCTACACTAGGGTCACTGCTCTTCATGAGTGGGGGCGGGGTAGACCAGTCACCTCTTCACCACCCCACCCAGTTTGTACAGGGAGGGCTACACAAGGCTCACTGGTCTGTATGGGCGGGGTGGGGGGGGGGGGGTTGACAGGTCACCTCTCCACCCCACCAAGTTTGTACAGGGAGGGAACTGCTACATGTGAATCCCAACAACCTTCACGTTTCAACGTTATCATCTGTCGCGAAAACTTTATACGACACACCTTTAGCTGTAGTTGTAGTTCATGATGCATCAAGGGTGGGACATTTGGCAACGTTCAACAGCACGCAGCTTCACTGCAGCATTACAGCGACGCAAACACTTTCTGGTACGTTTTTGCAGCCCTACATTTTTTTTCAGACTAATCACTTCCGGAAGTAATGCACACCCACACCCGCCCACTCCCCCTCCTTCACCCAGACATGCCCCTTTTATGTCCTTCTCTTTCACTCCTGTCACGTTTGTCTAAAACACATTTCGAGTCAAACCGCCTCAGTTTCTTAAATAGCCGTTTTTCTTGTAAAGGGTCGAAATACATCCTTTTTTCGATAAGCCGTTTTAACTATTTGCCTTCCCGCTGTGCAGCTTTCCCCCATTATCTAAATTATGCAGGGTTTGTATGAGATGTCTGTTCTAATTTTCTGGCACTTTTTAACACATTTAAATAAAAAATGTAAACAGATCTGGCTGAAAAAAGCTAAGACGACAAATATCAACAATGCCGGTGTAAGGAAACGTTTTGACCCCCAAAATAAATCGACCCCCCGGTCGAATTGTTTTAAAACAAACAGACCCCTCGGTCGATTTGTTTTAAAATAAACAGACCCCCTCTGAAATGTTTTAACCCTCTTATTTTTTGTTGCTTTATTTATTTATTTCCACATATGGCCACCTTATTACTTTCTTTACTTGAAATAAAAACTATATCCATGAATAACAATTTATTTAGCAACTAACATCTACATTTTCAAACACGAAAACACTTCCAAAACCACTAACATACAGTCACCAAAAAATCTGTCCAAGCTCAATAATGGCATTTCAATGGCTCAGAATAATACTTTTCTACATCAAGAGGTAGAAAATACTTAAAATAGTATTTAAAAACCATATGCACCTTTTTTACTTCCATTTTATATTTAAACATGATTTTTTGGAGGGGGTCATTTTATTATAGGGGAGGTCTGTTTGTTATGGCGGGCTTTCCTAAAACAAATCGACCGGGGGGTCTGTTTGTTTTAAAACATATCGACCGGGGGGTCGATTTGTTTGGGGGTCAAAACGTTTCATTACACCGGTGTCAATGTTTGTGGCCCACTGGGTTTTAAATTTTACCCCCTGGTTCTGGGGCATCCAGGATACGTGCCACTGGACAGTGCGGGAGGATTCATCGCCAACGCCCAGAACTCATGTCATCGCTCCAACCATAGGACCCCCTCCCCTGGCTTCCAGTGCGTCCATGACCCCCTCCCCTGGCTTCCAGCGCGTCCATGACCCCCTCCCCTGGCTTCCAGTGCGTCCATGACCCCCTCCCCTGGCTTCCAGCGCGTCCAGCACACCCTCCCCTGGCTTCCAGTGCGTCCATGACCCCTCCCTGGCTTCTAGTACCTTCCTGAACACGTTCCATAGAAGTGGGCGGCCGTATTCATCGGCACAGTGGTGAACTCAGTCTACAGGACTCATGTCGGTGTCAGCCATAGGACCTCCCTCCCCTAATTTATGCTCTTCTGTTTGTTCACATGTGGAATAAAACAACAACACACCATCATTTCCGGCTGTGTAAGCGTCTGTAATGATAGATGGTAAAGTGGCGAGAGGGGATAAACAAAGACCAGCTTTCTTCGGCTTGTATTTCCTCTGCACACTCTATCACCAATACTTCAGGTTCGCGTATTTTTTTTTTTCGCAGAGATTCACACCTACTTCAGTATTCACGTACATCTATACCCCCTCCCACCCCTATCGTAAACTGTTTCATTTCTATAGCAGTTTATATTACGAACTGACAAGTATATCAGGAAAACTAAGTCCCTAGCAGGCGTGCAATCACAGGATTTCAATACAAATATATGAAGGCAGTAACATATCTTCAGCTAGTTCCCTACCTGGAAATATCAATTGACATTTCCAAATGGGGATGGATTGCTTCGAATTCTTCACCTATTTGTTTTTCTTCTTCCGCCGAATCGGCTTGGCACCTGTATGAAGGGTCATGTGAAGTGGCGCACCTGATAAAAAATTAATGACCTTGACCTTACTGGTCAAGGCCGTTGAAGGTAGAAACACCAAACTTGGCATATGTATGAATGGTCATGTGAACTTTTATTATTCATTTATTACCTTGACCTTATTCGTTAAGGTCAAATCACGACAAATACGTCATTTTTAAAACACAATGATTTATCTCGAACACGGTAAGAGATAGAGCAAGTTGGACTTCATTTTCGACCTTCACCCTCTCTACGACGTCACTTACGGTAGAACTTTCGGTGACCTTGACCTCAAGGTCAGTTTCGAACCCAAAAAATGTCAAAAACGTAAGGACGTCCACTTGTATGTGAAAAGGGAGTACGAGAACACCGTACCAATTAGCTCCAAAATACATTAAAATACCAATTTTTTCTTTTCTTGGTGGTTAAAATTGCAAAAAGAACAGTCATCATTTTTAGACAGTTCTGAGATGACTTATCATTCCAAGTGGGATCTTATTCGATGGGTGATTTTCGGTCTAGTTTTCTTAGAAATTATTGAGTTGGTACAAACATCGCTACAAAATTAATTGCTACATTAATTTGAATGGTAAATGACAGTAAACACAAGTCCACAGGGTATTGTTAGGTTTTCCAATTTTCATACTTTTGTGAAAATTACAAATAACCTGTTTTTTTTGAACAGCTGTACAATTTACTCTTTTCATTGTGAAAAACAACAACTGAGTAGCTTGAACAGTTACGGCTACACGGCGCCGACAAGCAGCCATTGTACAAATCAATACGGTGAAATTTTAAGTCTTTCCATTTTCCAATTTTTTTAAAGAAAATCTCAAAATAATCCCTCGTTGCACAGATCCACTATACAATCTTTCTATGTGCAAGAAAACAATTGAATCGCTTCAATGGTTACTGAAATATGGTGCCGACAAACACCCATTGAATAGATCAATTGTGCTGTATTTTTAAAATTTTCCATTTTCTCAATTTTTGCGAAAATCTTAAAATAACCTCGCTTCGGACAGCTCCACTACATAGTCTTTGCATGTGCAACAGAACAATTGAATTGCTTCGGTGGTTACGGAGATATAGCGCCGACAAAAAAAAAACGTGTTGACGGACGGACAGACGGACGGATCCGAATCCTACAGTCCCTAGCTTCGCGCTACACCGTGGCGGGGGACTAATAACGAACTTCATCTCAGTACTAGAAGGCTTATACGGTAAAAACTTGTTTCTGAATGACTATGCACTTTTCACGACCACAATTTGAGCGTACATTAGTGGGATTCTCGTGAGTTTTCAGCGAATGCAAAACGCATAGTAAAAAAAAATATTCTACTTTTATTTCTCTCTTTCCGCCTCTCTTTCTCTTCCTTCCCCTTCCCCTTCCCCCCCCCCTCTCTCTCTCTCTCTCTCTCTCTCTCTCTCATCCCTCCCCTCCCCTCTCCCTCTTTTTCTCCCACACTTCTCGATACAATCCATCTCGAGTTATCAATCAGAAAAGCTTTTGATTGGTGAGATCGATGCCTCGGCACTTTCTCTCGGAGGGTGAATAGTTATAACATATAATACAGCAATCTGTCAAAAGTATGAGTGCTCCGCGTCCTGATTTCTATATCAAAACCAGATAAACACCATGTGATAGAGCCTTTTTCTTTTAAAATAAGCAATGACACCACTTCTGCTCTCCTGCGCTTTTTATAACACTGGTGTGGTCATTCCATCGATCACTATATTACACTACATAACCAACCACCGACCACTACTTTGCATCACTGACCACTACACTACCGATCACTTCTCCACATTACACTACATAACCGATCTCCGACTACACCACACCACATTACATCACCGACCACTACAATGCACTGCATCACCGATCGCAACATAAAACTACACCGCTGGCCACTACATTACTACATTACTACCAAAACGCCCTGCTGAAACGACCCCAGTCGTGACACAACCCTGGATACATTCCGCAACAACCTCAGAAAATGTACAGATTGGAGTCTCCCTCCTGGCTTTATTTTACGCACATCTTCTCGTTCTTTTCCTTTATTTACTTTCATGAGAAGGCTTTTGCTGCATACAGTGCTGCCCTCTAACGGCCAGAATGTGCAAACACTTTACTGAGACAAAGAGACAGAGAACACGAAGCGCAGCGCCGGCCACAAATGATTTTTGTTGACATTTGATCTGTCACAGATATCATTGTGCAGTGTTAATGCTTTGATAATGCAGTAAGGCTTCTCTAGTACGAACACAAGTAGATAGAGAAAGGGGGAGGCGGGGGGGGGGGGAGGAGGGGGATGGCGGGGGGGGGGGGGGAATTCGGGCATAAAATGCCCAGATTTGCTTAAGTGTCTTCTAAATGAACCAAAATTAAAAACTAACTGAGAAGAAAACGTATGAGCGAATTACAGAGGCACTCGGTGAATGCGAGGATCTAAATGAAACATCTGTCTGCTATCTGTAACATTTCGCCAAATTTCGCAATTGCACCTTGTGCACTATTACAGCACACCGCAATCGGACGCTATTTTATATTTTATCTAAATGTATTTTTTTTATTGTTCACCTCCGTTCTGCTCTATATTGGTGCATTTTTCACAGTTCAAAAACAAATTTTTATTGCTGGCGCCGGAACACATTGTCACGGGAATCACGTGTACAGATTGTCACGGGAATCAATGATCACGTGTACAGACTGTCACGGGCATTACAGCACAGTTTGTCATGGGCATCACGGCACAGATTGTCACGGGAATCACGGCACAGATTGTCATGGGCCGGCATCAAGTGTATAGATTGTCGCGGGAATCACGTGAACAGATTGTCGCGGGAATCATGTGTACAGATTGTCGCGGGAATCACGGCACAGACTGTCACGAGCATCACGGCACAGATTGTCACGGGCATCACGGCACAGATTGTAACGGGAATCACGTGTACAGACTGTCACGGGTCGGCATCAAGTGTACAGATTGTCACGGGATCGCGTGTACAGATTGTCACGGGAATCACCTGTACGGACTGTCGCGGGAATCGCGTGAACAGATTGTCGCGGGAATCACGTGAACAGATTGTCACGGGCATCAAGTGTTATTCTTCTTGGCAACATAAAAACTCGTACTAACATATGCTGGAAACAGGAAGCACGAAAACCAAATAAACAAAACCGGGAATGAAATCACAATGCGCTTACATTTCGTTGGTTTCATTGTCACTTTCCGACAGCTGGGTACAGAACAACATCCATCCATGACAGAACTCAGCTCAATCTATCTCGAAGCATTGTTTAAGTTGAGGCTGCGCCTTAATTCCGGCGTTTCTTGTTGTTGTTGCTGTTTTTTTTCTCAACTGTACATCACTGGATCACCGAGTGTATTGTTCGCTCCCGACTTCGGTATATTCCGTGTTCAGTGTAAATACAGAAACACAAATTAATATGTAGTGTCCAGTACAGCTCGAACCGCATGACCCCGGTTACAATCTAGACAGCCGTTTGTTTGTGTGTTTGTTTGTTTTTTTGTTTTTTTTTGCTTTTTCAAAGCCATTAAAAAATCTTGGGGCGTTATTTCAACTGGGCGTGTGTTTGAGCGACGAGGGATATTCTTTCCACTGGGCGTGTGTTTGAGCGACACGGTCCTGCTGAAGACTGCTTTATGCCTGCGCATTGATCACCCTACCATTGAGAAACATTGCAGAGATAACAAGGCACTTGGCTAATGGCATATTTATTACCGAGTAGCAAAATTATTTCTGATATTGCATGTTCCAGGTTATTCGTTTTCCTAAAAAAGACACTTCAACAGTCGAAACCAAAAACGCTAATCCACATCACATATATATATAAACACACAGAAAACAAGTATTTTTATTTATTTCTTTATTATTTAACAATTTATTGTTATTTATTGATAATTTTCCCAGCCACATTTACATGCGGTTGTACAAGTTAATAAGTTTGACATTGAATTGACATTACAACTGTCTGCTACAGAAAACAATATAATATACATATCTGTATATATCATAAAAGCTTCGCAGAATTAACTTTGCGTGTAAATACTGGTGTTGAGGCTGATGCCTTTTGAACGGGGGGCCACACCTAAAAGAACCGACGGCTTGTTGCGAAGAATGCAGTGACTAATTTTCCGGCTGTTCTCAAGCATTTCGACGCGCCACAACAAAATGTCATCATTGCACAATTCGGATGGTCCCATGCATAATTCAGTGTGGATAGTCTTAGCAGAGTCACACTCATCACGGAGAGTATGTAGGCCTTTTTTTAAGCATCTAAATATTGTTCTAAGCCGTGTTCTGGTGAAATACATGTATTACATTAGAAAGCTACAGCCAAGTTTTTTTTCTCGAACTTTTAAAGTTGTCAAAAAAATCCCAGGCTTCACTTTGGTACATATTTCGACTTCTTATGCATTGTTTCCGATTTGTATGCTGTGATTGCTCCCCCCTCTCCCTCCCCCATACCTACCACGATTGTATTTCGAGTCGAGTTGCATTGTGTCGTACTTAGATAAAATATTTGATGGGGGCAGACGATGTAATGTTTTGTGATATGTTGGTGTCGATAATTAGGACGTTATTAATATTTAAGGCCATGAGGCGTCGCGTTTATGAATTCTCACTAATTAACAAGTACAGTTGACTGTAGTCGCCCCAACCTCCCCCCACCCCCCCCCCCTCGTCCCAGGTCAGCTGTGCTAGGTTTATTCAAATATGCATTTGGAGAAAGGCGAGAGGGGTGGGGTGGGAGAGAGTTTGAGAAAAGAAAATCAGCAATTAAAAACCCAATTAATTACAGAGGCACACGTTTAACGGTAATTGGGAGGGGAGGGGGAAGGAGGGGGGGAGAACAGGCACGCCACGGCCTGTGAAAAAGGGAAATATAAAACAGAGAGACAGCCAATAAATCAAAGGCCTTTTTTAACACGTTGTTCCTGCCAGCATGCCAGCTGAACAAGCCGCGTTTTTTTTAATGGGCTGTTGATAACCTCACATAAACGGCAGATGCTGTTACATAAACTCCACTTGTGAAGCGATATCAATGATGTGTAATGGCAATAACCTGCGTCAGCTTCGCTTCAATTTTCTATTACGAAACTGCCGCGAGCATAAATCGAAAATGTCTTTAAAATTTGCATTACTATCCTACAGAGTTCTGAAACAGATTTCAGGAGGAATAAACTTAGAAAAAAAAGAAACTGCGCTTTCAGACGAAGTTAAATTTGAAAAGTACGAATGGAAGAACTAGAGCGGCCAGTGCAGAACATGTTACAGCGCGTTATCTTAGTGTGACGTAAGACAGTGTGACGTCACTTTTACGTCGTGAACCGTGGCCACCGTTGAGCCGCATTACGACATAAAACGAGCCACTTTTCACGTACCTGATATTTTACACATCGTGCAGGACAGCAGGTGTGTCCCTTTCCCAACAGAACCACGGCTTCAAATTTTCTGTTCTGCCAATGACCTTTAAATGGATTTTAGTGGATTACAAAAAAAAAAAAAAAAAAAAAACGCGGTCTACAGGGTTGACACATGACAAGTTCTGCAGCCGTAAATCAGTTACAAGAGTAGGCTGGAAATTAGCGGTGGCCCGGTGGCCCGAGGCCTCCCGCCACTTAGGCTTCGGGTGGGGGGGGGGGGGATGGAAGCTCCACAAAATTGAACTGAATATACACAAAAATATATATCGGGCCACCCACTTTTTGGCTTGGGTCCCCTGAATTCTCCACTACGGTCCTCAGTGCAACAAACAGAATGAATAATTTCCAGGCCTGCAAGAACCTGGGGCGCAGAGCACGCACTCCCCAACCAAAACAATCAGACGCGAAATATAGGAAATTGCACTTTTCTTGTAAATTACGGTATTGCTGCGGCAAGCAAGGCCGGGTTTCTGTCATTGACTGATGTAAATCTGATCATTTCGCATGATATAGCATACTCAAGCTATTGAATTTTCTTCTCTCTAATTTAGCGAACTATCTCACATCGACAAAAGAAAGCGTAAGACTGGCATTGTTAGAATATGCAGATGTTGTCCAGTCCCCACAGACGAATCATTTCCTATGTGCCCTGCTGCTAATTTCATCAACTCTCACTCTGCATTGCACTCTCAGCAAGACCTATTATTCGAGCGAGGGGCTAAAGGGAGGGGGGAGGGGGAGGGCGGGGGTTGGAGTGGGGCTTCTTTACAAAGTCTTCCCGACTCCCATTTTGCTTGTGGTGTTACAGGCTTGATGCCGATATATTTATTGAATTTCCATTTTCATTTCTTCTGTGAATCTCTTCTGTTTTCCCATAAAATATCAGTTCTAAGTCATTATTTTTTTAAGATGTCATAAACGACTGTGTGAAGCGTTCCCGGGAAAAGCACGATTGTGTGAAATGTTCCTGGGGCAAGCAGGATTGTGTGAAGCGTTCCTGGGACAAGCAGGATTGTGTGAAGCGTTCCTGGGACAAGCAGGATTGTGTGAAGCGTTCCTGGGACAAACAGGATTGTGTGGAGCGTTCCTGAGACAAGCACGATCGTGTGAAGCGTTCCTACGGTAAGTGCGATTATGTAAAGCGTTCCTGAGACAAGCAGGATTGTGTAAAGCGTTCCTGGGACAAGCAGGATTGTGTGAAGCGTTCCTGGGACAAGCAGGATTGTGTGAAGCGTTCCTGGGACAAACAGGATTGTGTGGAGCGTTCCTGAGACAAGCACGATCGTGTGAAGCGTTCCTACGGTACGTGCGATTATGTAAAGCGTTCCTGAGACAAGCAGGATTGTGTAAAGCGTTCCTGGGACAAGCAGGATTGTGTGAAGCGTTCCTGGGACAAGCAGGATTGTGTGAAGCGTTCCTGGGACAAGCACTATTAGATAAGGCAAAGGCTGGAGCTCGTATTCTTGTATCTCTGTTATTAATCTACCATGTTTTCAGTGACGTCATCACAAGCAGCCACGAATGGACACAACCATACCGTGGATCACACCAGGGTCTTCCCTCGCGCAGGAATCCACGTTCACAGCATCAATCTACTGATTCCCATTACTATAACGTTTTTTCATGACCATTCTGCTCAAATACTCGTAAACAATCTGGTGCAACAACCCAAGAACATGAAGATATGCCTGAATTGGCCCACGACCCTTCTCTACTCCCCGTGTCAACAGTCCTGGAACAGGGACAAAAGTGGCCCGCTTACTGTGTCATACAGGCCCGCTTACTGTGTCATACAGGCCCGCTTACTGTGTCATACAGGTCCGCTTACTGTGTCATACAGGCCCGCCCAATGTGTTATCCAAGAGAGCGCAAAATCACTTGCAATTACGCATTAAACTTTTTTCTTCTTAAACAAAAAAAAAAAGGAAAGAAATGAAAAAAAAAATGAGTGAGTTAATTAAATTGTTAATGAATGCAATTAAATATAGTGATCTGAATAAAATAGAAAATTGAAAAGTTCCTTCTGAAGGCAAGTGCGGCAAACTTCAAAGGATTCAAGAAATTTCTATGCCTCCCCATGTGACCCCAGACTCCAAATAAGGTCCCACTTACACATGCTTATAAACCTAATATTTAAATAATTCAGAAAGGCACAATTTCTACACAATTTCCTTCTTAAATTTGAGAAATATAAGCACGCGTTGACCCCCCGGGGTGCGGTCTGAAAAAAAAAGAAACACCCCCGCGAATCTTAAATAAGGGACACTATCAAACACTGAGAAATCACCGGGGCTCTAGAGCTGATAATTGCTGAAATACAATACGTCAACGACGATGACATTTTATGTAAATTGCAACCTAATAAGCGCAGAGTGGACGAAACCATTGTGCGAGTTGCTTAGCCTCCCCCCCTCCACCCCCACCTTCTTTCCCTCCCTCTTTTATATGGCAGTTTTATTATCACTGGGAACATGCCAGAATTGGTCTATTTTTAAACAATCGTACATGGATAAATCTGATCATTATTTAATCAAATACTGACAGCCGTTCTGTTAGGAGCTAAAAATGGTTCTCCACTATAGGAGTTTATGCTTAGAAAAATCAATGCACTTGTCATAAACATTGATAAGAGGTGAAATAACAGCGGTCTGAGCGTTATTATTTCGTGAAACACAACACCAGATTTTTCTTAGTGCTAACGGTATTTCCCATGCAATTAATAAGATTTTTAAAATACAGTTCCTCTTTTTTTTCATTGCATGATCTGTTTATTAGGGAGTGGTATGCGTGGGAGGGTGCGGGGGGGGGGGGGGGAGGGGCATAATGCGCAAACATGACATAATGCGCAAACTCGACATAATGTGTAACATGACATAATGTCTAACATGACATCATGGCGGAATAATACACACAGCAGTGGAGATTCACATCACCTTGGTGCGGCAGTTTATCTCCTCTCCCCCCCCCCCCTCACCCCCGTTCCCGTAACATACCACAAACCCGCAGCTATAATTCAGCATCGTTTATCACGCTCACCCGGCAAACATCTCTTTCTTTTCACATCAAATGACATTTCAGTTATAATTTAAAATTTGCCCTTTCCGCGTTTACCTTTTCTCGCATTACCACCTCTCTACCTTATGCTTCATTCAAGTACAACGTTCTTTAGTTTGAATTCAGGTCCCGTTTGTTTGTTTACGATCTCAGCTTTACCGGGATTGGTGTCGAAAGTGGCTTTTTTTTAAACCTATCAAAATATTAAACAAAGCACTAGCTGAAAAAAAACAAACAATTTATTTTATCATCGAAGCCACGTAATTAAAATGTTTGAATTAAGCTTTTAAACGACAGCACAATGGGACAGACGCTGCAGAAAATGATATCACCGCTATCAAGTTTTTGCAGCATTTGTCGCCGCTCATGAATTATTCATAACGCTTTTCATTCTTTTTTCTCTCCTTCTTCAAGATCACAGCCCATACTGGTGACTGCATAAACGGACTACTCCGAAAGGGACTGCGCTGCGAGGGGCTTATTTGATTAATTCGCGCACTCAATGGGATCGTTTTCTAGCTATGCACAAAATAAGGGTACTCAATCACATGCCAAGCCTGTAATTAGACACACATTGATTGCATCATGGCTACAACAATATTGTCAAGCTAATGCAAGCTTTTTTTTCTCCTTCTCTCTCTTTTTCTTGTTTTTCTCGTTGCTTGAAAAACAGCGAGGGGCGGTGAAGCGGGCAGCGGGCCAACCATCCAGGTCTGTCGTGTACCACCCAAGCGGGCAGCGGGCCAACCATCCAGGCCTGTCGTGTACCACCCAAGCGGGCAGCGGGCCAACCATCCAGGCCTGTCGTGTACCATCCAAGCGGGCAGCGGGCCAACCATCCAGGCCTGTCGTGTACCACCTAAGCGGGCAGCGGGCCAACCATCCAAGTCTGTCGTGTACTACCCAAGCGGGCAGCGGGCCAACCATCCAAGTCTGTCGTGTACCACCTAAGCGGGCAGCGGGCCAACCATCCAGGCCTGTCGTGTACTACCCAAGCGGGCAGCGGGCCAACCATCCAGGTCTGTCGTCTATCACCCAAGCGGGCAGCGGGCCAACCATCCACGTCTGCCGTGTACCACCCAAGCGGGCAGCGGGCCAACCATCCAGGCCTGTCGTGTACCACCCAAGCGGGCAGCGGGCCAACCATCCAGGTCTGTCGTGAACCACCCAAGCGGGCAGCGGGCCAACATCCAGGTCTGTCGTGTACCACCCACGCGGGCAGCGGGCCAACCATCCAAGTCTGTCGTGTACCACCTAAGCGGGCAGCAGGCCAACCATCCAAGTCTGTCGTGTACCACCTAAGCGGGCAGCGGGCCAACCATCCAAGTCTGTCGTGTACCACCTAAGCGGGCAGCGGGCCAACCATGCAAGTCTGTCGTGTACCACCTAAGCGGGCAGCGGGCCAACCATCCAGGCCTGTCGTGTACCACCCAAGCGGGCAGCGGGCCAACCATCCAAGTCTGTCGTGTACCACCCAAGCGGGCAGCGGGCCAACCATCCAGGTCTGCCGTGTACCACCCAAGTGGGCAGCGGACCAACCATCCAGGTCTGCCGTGTACCACCCAAACGGGCAGCGGCTAACCATCCAGGTATGTCGTGTACCACCCAAGCGTTAGCGGGCCAACCATCCAGGTCTGTCGTGCACCACCCAAGCGGGCAGCGGGCCAACCATCCAGGCCTCTCGTGTACCATCCAAGCGGGCAGCGGGCCAACCATCCAGGCTTCTCGTGTACCACCCAAGCGGGCGGCAGGCCAACCATCCAGGCCTGTCGTGTACCACCCAAGCGGGCAGCGGGCCAACCATCCAGGTCTGTCGTCTATCACCCAAGCGGGCAGCAGCCCAACCATCCAGGTCTTTCGTGTACCACCCAAGCGGGCAGCGGGCCAACCATCCAGGTCTGCCGTGTACCACCCAAGTGGGCAGCGGACCAACCATCCAGGTCTGTCGTGTACCACCCAAGCGGGCAGCGGACCAACCATCCAGGTCTGTCGTGCACCACCCAAGCGGGCAGCGGGCCAACCATCCAGGTCTGTCGTCTATCACCCAAGCGGGCAGCGGGCCAACCATCCAGGTCTGCCGTGTACCACCCAAGCGGGCAGCGGGCCAACCATCCAGGCCTGTCGTGTACCACCCAAGCGGGCAGCGGGCCAACCATCCAGGTCTGTCGTGAACCACCCAAGCGGGCAGCGGGCCAACCATCCAGGTCTGTCGTCTATCACCCAAGCGGGCAGCGGGCCAACCATCCAAGTCTGTCGTGTACCACCCAAGCGGGCAGCGGGCCAACCATCCAGGCCTGTCGTGTACCACCCAAGCGGGCAGCGGACCAACCATCCAGGTCTGTCGTGTACCACCCAAGCGGGCAGCTGGCCAACCATCCAGGTCGGCTGTGTTTTCGTGGCATTTTCGCCAGCATTAACCTGGACCTATCCAGGGATGTGGAATCTAGGGGCGCAGTCCCGAGTAGCTATCTCCCCACGCTATACATGGCATCCAATCTACGCAACATGACGTTCTTTATGCTCCGTATGAAATAATTCGATATGCGAAGACGATTGGCGGGGAGGGAGGGGGGCGGCGAGAGCAACTAACATATCACCCCTGCCCACTTTTACCACGGCCAAAACTGCAATATAAAGGCTGTCTTGAGTATTCAGTAACATATTGTAGAATGGTCATGCACAAACCCACTCTATAACTCATTATATTCGTTTCCTACTATCAAAGAACGACAATGGGTGTGTAATTATCGTCAAACGTGCAGTGGCTTTTACAATGACCACCAGCTGATTCTTATAATTAGCCTACAAAAACATTGATATTTTTTTTATAAATGCTGAAGCAGTAATCAATTTAAAACGTCAATCAATATCAATTCATTTTGATCAATCAATTAAAATATGACATGATTTTTATCGACTAACTGAATGTAGGTTTTCTGTGCGGAGAAAAAGAAATATTTTCGCCGAATTAAGAAAAGCTCACTGACAACTGCAAGGTCTTTTTCAATTTAAATTCAAATGACATGTTTTATTTCAGGCTTATGGCACTATTCCTCAGTAATTTAAAGGGGCAGCCAACCATTCTGAATTTTGTACAACTATCAAACATGGTATTTGCTACTGTATAATTACCTCAAAATGCCTCTTGATGCCAGTGGGCATAATTCATCATATTCAGCTTCATCTGAACAAGCTTTGTAGTTCTCAAATTTGCCGCTAGAGGGCGATGGCTACCGGCACCAAAAATGTAAGGCGATTGCGGAAATGGGAAGACATCGCGAGGACAAAGGGCTCAGCAAGCCAGGTTTCGGGGAGGAAGTGGGGGGTGTGGGGGGGGGGGGGGCTGACGTTAATGCCCGCTGTTCTCATGTTCACTCATCGCACTAACTCAAGCCTTGGGCTAATTTGTCATACTCATTATTAATATCGACAGACGGTGAGGAAAAAAAACCCGACGTAGATTACCAGCAAAATGTTACTGTAACAAAGACAACGGAAATGCATTTGCTTAATTGTCCTTTAGGAGCATTTTATCCTGGCAATAAGGGTGGTGCCAATGTAACTATATACAAGGGTGGTCACACGAGGGGTATCCCTATAAATAGGCCAGCAACAAATGGGCCAGTGACATTTAGGCCACAGATATTTAGGCTAGCGACATTATGACCACGTTGTCAACTGGGACATTTAGGACCTAGTTTTAAAACAGAATTTTCATGAGTTCGTGGTCGACTTGAGCATAACTACAGTAACAAAGTTCTACGAGAGATCTGATACTGTAATTAACTGATGATAGATGACAACGAAAAATGTCGTGATTAATCAAAGGAGCAGTTTCATATTTAATTGTAAATATGTTGATACAATTTCGGAGCTAATCCCATCACACCATCACACCAACGATATCTCCACACAAGTGTCCCCCAATCCCCGGCGGGCCTGATCCTATCATAGGGAAGTGGGCGATCTGCTAACCAAGTGTTTCATGTATTGAAATTTGGCTAAATGTCGCAAGCTGAAAACGTGGTCATAATGTCACAGGCCTAAATGTCGCTGGTCTCTTTGTCACTAGCCTATTTGTCACCCATTCCACACAGAGCTCCCTTCAACCAGCGGCCCATGTCCTAGGCCTGAGCTATAACGTTGAATTAATGAGTATCTTTTTTTCCTGGACAGTTTTTACTTTGATTGACAGCTGCAATGACGGGCTTCCGCGTCCGCTATCACCTTATTAGTTCACATTACGTCACCGGATTCATTCAAAACAGCGGTTTGTTCTTCCGCGATGTAAGCGGAAAGACGATAGCCGAGTCGATGCGCTTGGTGCGGTGATACTTCTTATAAACAATGTCTGCCAGTCACATCGATTTGCCGTGCTTCCTGGGCAATCAACCTCCCATAGACACTACTATGTAAAATGTACTATGTAAAACACTACGTATCGTTTACAAATTTCCAGAATAAAAAGTCACAAAATCTTAAGGACACGGAGAACACCGTGAAAGCTAGCGATAACAGTGATTGTTTCGCTTTTTTTTTCGAGCAAAAATAACCACTTTTTTTTTAAGGTAAACTTTTTACAGGTTCCGAGTCACACTGACGCGGTCCTTGGATAAACACTGCAGTTTGTGAATTAGCGAATATGCACTGGATTTAGCCCTCTAGAACATTTAACTCAGTGGGTCTCCTATTACAGAAGTACAGCCCTACCTTCTGTTAACTGCCTCTGCCCATATCGGCTTCTTAAATTCGCCTTTGCTTCATAGGGGGGGGGGGGGTGCGGGGGGAGGGGGTGCGGGGGGGGAGGGGGTGCGGGGTTGGCTGTTTTAAAGAATCACTTAACACAACCTGCTAAAGGAGGGGGTGGCTAATTGAGGGGGGTTTGGATGTGACATTGTGAGGAGAAGACTTGTTCCAACAGAAGCAACGTCACGTTTCTTTAAATGAAATTCGATAATGTGTTTTACTGTTTGTCACTTTATCCTCCCCCTCCTCCCCCCGTCAGCCCCCCCCCCCCCCCCCCCGTCAGAGTGCCAACAACCCTTATTTTGACACTACCTTAAATGCCTTGAAATTTCACCATTTAAAATCTCTCATAAATTTAAATACATTCTTCTCTGTACAAAAACCAATTTTAGTATTTGGAAGCCAGTGCTTACTTTTCCCTTTGATTTCTGCTTGATATTCATGTTGTACTTTATATTTCGTTATATTCAATTAGTATTACCCTACAGTCGGACTTGTAACATGTCGAGTGCCATAGGTTTAATGGCATTGTATTTTATTCGGTCATAGATCCCCTGACAATTTCACTTCTATCTCAAGCACTTTATTACTGCTCACATAAAACACGCGCTGCCAGTCGACAGGGGGGGGGGGGGGGAGGGGCGATGGGGGTGGCAGAGGTCCTTCTCATTCCTACAGGAGTCCTCCATCACCAATGACAGCTCATCAAGCCCACGGTTACTGCCCAAGCTATGTCCTTGACTTGGCACGATTCAGACACTATAGGGCGCTGCCAGTGGACAGGGGTGGGGTGGGGAGGGGGGGGGGGCGGGAGTGGGGGTGGCACAGGACCTTCTCATTCCTCGCAGGACCCATCGACTTGGCACGACTCCGACCTATAACGCCTAGATTACTCCAACGTCAATGACAACAACGACAAAGATACCGAATTAAGTGAAATATAATCCGTTGATATTCCGTTATTTAATTATTGTTGTACTGGAAGCATCGGGGTAGCGTAACCTGGCAACCTGTGTGACAACAACATGTTCCGCCGAGTTTTCAGAAGCTTAGAGACGAAAGAAACGATGATTTACAGACACTGTTCTCCTCCTTTGGTGTGACCGCCCGGCCGGAGAGTAGTTCAAGTAGTTGCAGGACTTGCCCCGGGCGAGTCGGCAAGTGCCCGTTTCTGCCCCTGCTCACCCCTTTCAATGGTACGATACAGGCAAAAGGTAGATGGGGAATTGCTACTCTGATCCTTATACATTCCACATATTCGCTGCTTCTTAGCTGAGTGCTGCTGGTGCCCCCCTCCCCCCCCCCGACAACCCTCCCCCTCCACAGATCGCGCAAATAATGCAAACC
>OX457024.1:103293891-103303891 GCA_949752745.1 Protula sp. h YS-2021
ATGCATTTATGCGCAATAATCTTGGCTGATATTCCTTGCAAACAGCGGTTTGGCAAAAGCACACAGATACGTGATTTTTTTTTGTTATGTTTGACTTTCAAGAGGTTTTTCTCGGCTTTTAAGTAATTGTGTTGCGAAATTAAAAACCACACACACACACACATACACACACACACACACACACACACACACACACACACACACACGCAACACACACACAACAGCAAACTACGCTGTGCCCCTGTGGACGCTATTCCGGCATCGACGTTACTGCGACTTCGAAAAACGGACCAATCATCTGAAGGGATTGTAATTTAGGAAATATTAAAAGATCACATAACCGTGAAATTAAATGTAAAAAAAAAACAACAATGATTCTCTTGTCTTCCAGTTACAAGAAGAGTATATATATATATATATATATATATATATATATATATATATATATATATATATATATATATATATATATGTATATATATATATATATATATATATATATATATATATTGATTCCGATCTAAAAACTGTGGCCAGTTGTTACAAAATTCATTACTTGTCGTTTATGAATCCATTGTTTTAAGCACGCCTACGCACTCATCGTATAGTATCAATATAACGCTAAATAAAATAAACGTGAATTATTAATTTGTTTCAATTATTTGCGCGATTATAAAATATTGATATCTGTAGGCACTTTGTTTCATATTTCAACTTCATTTCCCGCGTTTCCAATTATTGACGAAACATGAAAGACACCTTAACCGGCTCGTCTTGTAATCACCGGCAGGTTCCTGTTTCCTCAAAAAATTCCTTGGTAACTTTCTGTTTTGTTTTGTTTGTTTGATTGTTTGATTTTTTGGCTGTCAAAAAAAGACGAGACAGTTAAAACATTAAACAGACGAGATTGTTTATAGTGGAGGCTGCCATTGAGCCCGTTTTATTCAGATGTCAACTGAACATAAGGCGTTTGTGTCCTGTTTTAATTAAAACACATCGTTTAAAACTAGTTATGTATGATGAGCAATTAGAGCTGAAAATAAAAAAAAGGACAACAGGAAAATTTGAAACGAAGGCATAATAACTCATGGCTTTTTATGTGAACAAAGCCAAGCGTTTACTATAAATAAACGGTGTCAATCAATTACGGAAAGAGCTTTTTCGTGTTATTTTGTTACGTGTGCTGTGATTGGATAATGTCTGGCGTTTCTGTCACGCCCACTTTCATGAAAGAAATGTACTTGCTTGCTCTGGCGATCACAGGCTCGGCTGTCAATTAATTCGGAGTCTTTAATTGTGATTTCTTTATCTGATTAGGGGCTACATTGCTCTGAGTTTTAAAAGCCTGGTGTGTTTGTGCGCATCCCACTCGCAACGCCATCTCGTTGGGATTGCTGTTGCAATGGATAGCGTTCCAGTCATGTGACGTCCGCCCGTCTGTTTTGTGCCACGAGGTTCTGGTGGGGGGGGGGGGGGGGAGGGGAGGGGGGGTCGCGAGGGGATTCTGTTAGGATCTAAGCGCAATGAGTAGCCTCCCCAATCACGTGACCTCCGCCCCGTCTGGTTTTTTTTTTTTTGCGATGAGGTACATATCTACATCTGAGGGTGTTTATGTTGGTATATATATGCACATCCACAAGACATCCATAAGCCATCCTACACAGATGTACAGACCCAGTAAATAATACGCTGACTAACACCTCTTCCCCTCGCCCCACCCCCCACCTTTCCTAGAAGATCTCAATGTCGCCCCACATCTGATCTCAATGTCGCCCACATCTGTTGCAGATAGGGGGAGGGGTTTGGGAGGGGTCGACAAAAGAGGTACGGGGAGGGGCAGAGGGTGTTGATGGGGATGGGGGTGGCGGGGGGGGGGGGGGGTTTCTGTGTGTCCGTGTATGTCAGGTGTATGACCGGTGATCTTGAGTGGCTTATGGATAGTGCACACGGTGGCAATTAACCAAATCAAAAATTCAGTAGCTAAATGAAATATAAAAAAAACATAGCTCTAAATATTTACGACGCATGTGTGAGTCATGAGAGAAAAATCAGCCACAGTGTGTTCCACACTCGTTTGAAAGGAGAAGGAAAATTAATATTGATAAAACAGCGACACCTGAACAATTAAAATGTCCACAGTTTTTTTTGTTTTTGTTTTTTTTTTAAATCTTCTCAAATCTCATGAAGTTGGGCCATAGTTGTTTTATACATAAATCATATGCTTGTGATATCCCATGATAAGTAGAGATTATATAAAACGATAAATTGTCGAGAGATATGCAGAGAGGGCTGATAACCCAGCTCAACTTGGTTTTTTTTTTTTTGCACGATACTGAACAGGTGTGATATTTTGGTGCAAGGTATCGGAAAACATCGATATTTGCTTTCCTCAAAGGTGGGAGAATTATCTCCGTTCTTTTGTGTTTGTCCTCATTTGTCACTTGTCATCCGAGCGGTTAAAACACTGAATTCATCCGCAAAGAAGGCGCGTTATTCTCGAAAGTTTAGGACCTTAATTACAATAAAGTGTTTCGCTGATAATGAGTTCTATCGTAGGAATTCATCGGCAGTTATCAAAGATAAAATACATTATCAAAGATTATATGTTTAGTTGTTGTTTTTTTTATAAACTGAAGCAATTTTACTGTCATATAAAATAATAATTGAATTAATTTTTTTGTACAAAACATCTGTGCATTAGGATGTTCATATGGCATTTTTCGCCACGCAACAATAATTGAGAGAGAGGGAGAGAGAGAGAGAGAGGAGAGAGAGAGAGAGAGAGAGAGAGAGAGTGAGAGAGAGTGAGAGAGAGAGAGAGAGAGAGAGAGAGAGAGAGAGAGAGAGATGTGATCTACTATTGGAGCGTGACCAGCTGAAGTATATCCGCCAAAATTTATCACCTCATTATTTTTGTAAGATCATATATCGAATGAAAATCGACGCAGATCGAGTTCACGTTGGTCTACGTACGTGTGCCAAGTTTCAACTTTCTACGCTCATCGGTTTGTTTCTTCGGATAAGCACGAACAAGATTTTGGCGGAAAACTAAAAAAAAAAAAAAAAAAAAAGAGTGAAGAATTCTATGCATTTCAATTTTTGATACCATGTGAGAAAATAATGCAAAGGATGATAAATTTACATCTTTTGAGTAAAAGATTAGGTATGTGTTCATTTCAAGGGCATGGGTTAGGGTGACAAGTATTCAGTGGTGACGCAGGAAGGGGGGGGGGGGGGGTTGCCCAGGAGGTTAGATATTCTGTTTCACACAGCTACAGATTTCTTGACAGGTGCGTTATCTACGTTTGAATATACAGTCGGTTCTTTCATCGTGCAAGAAAGAAGGGGTATAGATTTCAGGCGGAGGATAAGACAGGATGTTGGTGAAGGTCTCTCTCTCTCTCTCTTTCTCTCTCTCTCTCTCTCTCTCACTCTCTCTCTGTCTGCCTCTCTCTCACTCTCACTCACTTTTTTTCTCTCTCTCTCTCTCTCTCTCTCTCTCCCTCTGTCTGCCTCTCTCTCACTCTTACTCTCTCTCTCTCTCTCTCTCTCTCTCTCTTTCTCTCTCTCTCTCTCTCTCTCTTTCTCTGTGTGTGTGTGTGTGTGTGGTTGTGTATGTGTGCGGGGAAGGTATATGTCTATAATGGATCCACGACATTTCGGCTAATGACATTTCGGCTAGCGACGTTTGGGCTAAAATTAGGGTACGACATTTCGGCTAGCGACTTCTGGGCTGACGACATTTCGGCTAAATTGCAAAGTGTGACATTTCGGCTAATTGGAAAATATTACCACACTTCAAGTAATTCCAGATTCTGAAAGTTTTTATATAACAGCACGTAATATCTAATGTCATACTATAAATTGACTGCCAAGTAATAGCTGATTAGTTTTAGAGTAAGTTGACTACTCAGTTAAATACACTGCTAAATTGTTATATTGTACAACAGATTACAAATGGATGTTTTGAAATAAAAGTATAAAAGAGAATGAATTTGTTTTGTGAGAGCAAATATAAATAAAGTAAACATAACACACTTTACCAATTTGCTTTGAAACACAAATGAAAACAACCTAACTGGTTTGTAATCTACAGCTCAAAGAACCATAGGCCGAAATGTCGCACTTTTCACTTTAGCCGAAAAATCGTTAGCCCAAATGTCGCTAGCCGAAATGTCGGGATACCGTCTATAATGGGGTAAAGACTTCAGACGGAGGGTAAGACGGAGGGTAAGGCGGAGGGTAAGGCGGGCGACGATATCGGAGGCTCAAAAATTCCTTGTACTTCCTCACTGAATTTACACCTTAGCTGGTAACAGGCGGAGAGGCGCGCTTTCACCTGTGGTCTCCTTGGGGCGTCGGTTGTGGTCTCTTGGGGCGTCGGTTGTGGTCTCCTTAAGGCGTCGGTTGTGGTCTCCTTGAGGTGTCGGTTGTGGTCTCCTTGAGGTGTCGGTTGTTGTCTCCTTGGGGCGTCGGTTGTGGTCTCCTTGAGGTGTCAGTTGTGGTCTCTTGGGGCGTCGGTTGTGGTCTCCTTGGGTCGTCGGTTGTGGTCTCCTTGGGGCGTCGGTTGTGGTCTCCTTGGGGCGTCGGCTGTGGTCTCCTTGGGGCGTCGGTTGTGGTCTCCTTGGGGCGTCGGTTGTGGTCTCCTTGGGGCGTCGGTTGTGGTCTCTTGGGGCGTCGGTTGTGGTGCCCTTGGGGCGTCGGTTGTGGTCTCCTTGGGGCGTCGGTTGTGGTCCCCTTGGGATGTCGGTTGTGGTCTCCTTGGGGCGTCGGTTGTGGTCTCCTTGGGGCGTCGGTTGTGGTCTCCTTGGGGCGTCGGTTGTGGTCTCTTGGGGCGTCGGTTGTGGTGCCCTTGGGGCGTCGGTTGTGGTCTCCTTGGGGCGTCGGTTGTGGTCCCCTTGGGGTGTCGGTTGTGGTCTCCTTGGGGCGTCGGCTGTGGTCTCCTTGAGGTGTCAGTTGTGGTCTCTTGGGGCGTCGGTTGTGGTCTCCTTGGGGCGTCGATTGTGGTCTCCTTGGGACGTCGGTTGTGGTCTCCTTGGGGCGTCGGTTGTGGTCTCCTTGGGGCGTCGGCTGTGGTCTCCTTGGGGCGTCGGTTGTGGTCTCCTTGGGGCGTCGGTTGTGGTCTCTTGGGGCGTCGGTTGTGGTGCCCTTGGGGCGTCGGTTGTGGTCTCCTTGGGGCGTCGGTTGTGGTCCCCTTGGGGTGTCGGTTGTGGTCTCCTTGGGGTGTCGGTTGTGGTCTCCTTGAGGTGTCAGTTGTGGTCTCCTTGGGGCGTCGGTTGTGGTCTCTTGGGGCGTCGGTTGTGGTGCCCTTGGGGCGTCGGTTGTGGTCTCCTTGGGGCGTCGGTTGTGGTCCCCTTGGGGTGTCGGTTGTGGTCTCCTTGGGGCGTCGGTTGTGGTCTCCTTGGGGCGTCGGTTGTGGTCTCCTCGGGGCGTCGGCTGTGGTCTCCTTGAGGTGTCGGTTGTGGTCTCCTTGGGGCGTCGGTTGTGGTCTCCTTGGGGCGTCGGTTGTGGTCTCCTTGAGGTGTCAGTTGTGGTCTCCTTGGGTCGTCGGATGTGGTCTCCTTGGGTCGTCGGTTGTGGTCTCCTTGGGGCGACGGTTGTGGTCTCCTTGGGGCGTCGGCTGTGGTCTCCTTGAGGTGTCGGTTGTGGTCTCCTTGGGGCGTCGGTTGTGGTCTCCTTGGGGCGTCGGTTGTGGTCTACTTGGGGCGTCGGTTGTGGTCTCCTTGGGGCGTCGGTTGTGGTCTCCTTGGGGCGTCGGTTGTGGTCTCCTTGGGGCGTCGGTTGTGGTCTCCTTGGGGCGTCGGTTGTGGTCTCCTTGGGGCGTCGGTTGTGGTCTACTTGGGGCGTCGGTTGTGGTCTCCTTGGGGCGTCGGTTGTGGTCTCCTTGGGGCGTCGGTTGTGGTCTCCTTGGGGCGTCGGTTGTGGTCTCTTATTGCGTCGGTTGTGGTCTCCTTGGGGTGTCGGTTGTGGTCTCCTTGGGGCGTCGGTTGTGGTCTCTTATTGCGTCGGTTGTGGTCTCCTTGGGGTGTCGGTTGTGGTCTCCTTGGGGCGTCGGTTGTGGTCTCCTTGGGGCGTCGGTTGTGGTCTCCTTGGGGCGTCGGTTGTGGTCTCTTATTGCGTCGGTTGTGGTCTCCTTGGGGTGTCGGTTGTGGTCTCCTTGGGGCGTCGGTTGTGGTCTCTTATTGCGTCGGTTGTGGTCTCCTTGGGGTGTCGGTTGTGGTCTCCTTGGGGTGTCGGTTGTGATGTCCTCGTTGCGTCGGTTGTGGTCTCCTTGGGGCGTCGGTTGTGGTCTCCTTGGGGCGTCGGTTGTGGTCTCCTTGGGGCGTCGGTTGTGGTCTCCTTGGGGTGTCGGTTGTGGTCCCCTTGGGGTGTCGGTTGTGGTCTCTTGGGGCGTCGGTTGTGGTCTCCTTGGGGCGTCGGTTGTGGTCTCCTTGGGGCGTCGGCTGTGGTCTCCTTGGGGCGTCGGTTGTGGTCTCCTTGGGGCGTCGGTTGTGGTCTCCTTGGGGCGTCGGTTGTGGTCTCCTTGGGGCGTCGGTTGTGGTCTCGTTGAGGCGTCGGCTGTGGTCTCCTTGGGGCGTCGGTTGTGGTCACCTTGGGGCGTCGGTTGTGGTCTCCTTGGGTCGTCGGCTGTGATCTCCTTGGGGCGTCGGTTGTGGTCTCCTTGGGGCGTCGGTTGTGGTCTCCTTGGGGCGTCGGTTGTGGTCTCCTTGGGGCGTCGGTTGTGGTCTCCTTGGGGCGTCGGTTGTGGTCTCCTTGGGGCGTCGGTTGTGGTCTCCTTGGGGCGTCGGCTGTGGTCTCCTTGGGGTGTCGGTTGTGGTCTCCTTGGGGCGTCGGCTGTGGTCTCCTTGGGGCGTCGGTTGTGGTCTCGTTGAGGCGTCGGCTGTGGTCTCCTTGGGGCGTCGGTTGTGGTCTCCTTGGGGCGTCGGTTGTGGTCTCCTTGGGGCGTCGGCTGTGGTCTCCTTGGGGCGTCGGTTGTGGTCTCGTTGAGGCGTCGGTTGTGGTCTACTTGGGGCGTCGGTTGTGGTCTCCTTGGGGCGTCGGTTGTGGTCTTTTGGGGCGTCGGTTGTGGTCTCCTTGGGGCGTCGGTTGTGGTCTCCTTGGGGCGTCGGTTGTGATGTCCTCGGGGCGTCGGTTGTGGTCTCCTTGGGGCGTCGGTTGTGGTCTCCTTGGGGCGTCGGTTGTGGTCTCCTTGGGGCGTCGGCTGTGGTCTCCTTGGGGCGTCGGTTGAGGTCTTTTGGGGCGTCGGTTGTGGTCTCCTTGGGGCGTCGGTTGTGGTCTCCTTGGGGCGTCGGTTGTGATGTCCTCGGGGCGTCGGTTGTGGTCTCCTTGGGGCGTCGGTTGTGGTCTCCTTGGGGCGTCGGTTGTGGTCTCCTTGGGGTGTCGGTTGTGGTCTCCTTGGGGCGTCGGTTGTGGTCTCCTTGGGGTGTCGGTTGTGGTCTCCTTGGGGTGTCGGTTGTGGTCTCCTTGGGGTGTCGGTTGTGGTCCCCTTGGGGTGTCGGTTGTGGTCTCCTTGGGGTGTCGGTTGTGGTCTCCTTGGGGCGTCGGTTGTGGTCTCTTGGGGCGTCGGTTGTGGTCTCCTTGGGGTGTCGGTTGTGGTCCCCTTGGGGTGTCGGTTGTGGTCTCCTTGGGGTGTCGGTTGTGGTCCCCTTGGGGTGTCGGTTGTGGTCTCTTGGGGCGTCGGTTGTGGTCTCCTTGGGGTGTCGGTTGTGGTCTCCTTGGGGCGTCGGTTGTGGTCCCCTTGGGGTGTCGGTTGTGGTCTCTTGGAGCGTCGGCTGTGGTCTCCTTGGGGTGTCGGTTGTGGTGTCCTTGGGGCGTCGGTTGTGGTCTCCTTGGGGTGTCGGTTGTGGTCTCCTTGGGGCGTCGGTTGTGGTCTCCTTGGGGCGTCGGTTGTGGTCTCCTTGGGGTGTCGGTTGTGGTCTCCTTGGGGTGTCGGTTGTGGTCCCCTTGGGGTGTCGGTTGTGGTCTCTTGGGGCGTCGGTTGTGGTCTTCTTGGGGTGTCGGTTGTGGTCTCCTTGGGGTGTCGGTTGTGGTCTCCTTGGGGCGTCGGCTGTGGTCTCCTTGGGGTGTCGGTTGTGGTCTCCTTGGGGCGTCGGTTGTGGTCTCCTTGGGGCGTCGGTTGTGGTCTCGTTGGGGTGTCGGCTGTGGTCTCCTTGGGGCGTCGGTTGTGGTCTCCTTGGGGCGTCGGTTGTGGTCTCCTTGGGGCGTCGGTTGTGGTCTCCTTGGGGCGTCGGTTGTGGTCTCCTTGGGGCGTCGGCTGTGGTCTCCTTGGGGCGTCGGTTGTGGTCTCGTTGAGGCGTCGGTTGTGGTCTCCTTGGGGCGTCGGTTGTGGTCTCCTTGGGGCGTCGGTTGTGGTCTTTTGGGGCGTCGGTTGTGGTCTCCTTGGGGCGTCGGTTGTGGTCTCCTTGGGGCGTCGGTTGTGATGTCCTCGGGGCGTCGGTTGTGGTCTCCTTGGGGCGTCGGCTGTGGTCTCCTTGGGGCGTCGGTTGTGGTCTCCTTGGGGCGTCGGTTGTGGTGTCCTTGGGGCGTCGGTTGTGGTCTCCTTGGGGCGTCGGTTGTGGTCTCCTCGGGGCGTCGGCTGTGGTCTCCTTGAGGTGTCGGTTGTGGTCTCTTGGGGCGTCGGTTGTGGTCTCCTTGGGGCGTCGGTTGTGGTCTCCTTGGGGCGTCGGTTGTGGTCTCCTTGGGGCGTCGGTTGTGGTCTCTTGGGGCGTCGGTTGTGGTCTCCTTGGGGCGTCGGTTGTGGTCTCCTTGGGGCGTCGGTTGTGGTCTCCTTGGGGCGTCGGTTGTGGTGTCCTTGGGGCGTCGGTTGTGGTCTCCTTGGGGCGTCGGTTGTGGTCTACTTGGGACGTCGGTTGTGGTCTCCTTGGGGCGTCGGTTGTGGTCTCCTTGGGGCGTCGGTTGTGGTCTCTTGGGGCGTCGGTTGTGGTGCCCTTGGGGCGTCGGTTGTGGTCTCCTTAAGGCGTCGGTTGTGGTCTCCTTGGGGCGTCACTTCGCCCATTAGTGTCTCTGGAGCGTCAGCTGTTATCTCCGGAATATCTTTGTGGTGAAGAAGTTTTTTCCTGAACATTTCACCGTCTCGACTCAGAAGCCAAAATGTTGTTACATGGCTGGTATGACTCCCCCCCCCCCCCCCCAAAAAAAAAAAAGAAAAAAAAAAAATCAATTATGCTTACATTCAGAGTTGTATGATGACAGAAGTCATTACAAAATGACCCCGGAATTCGCTCTAGATGACTCAAACATTAATGAATAGCATCTGTGGTGTCAGGCATAACTGGAAGAGGCAGTACATTTCTTTGTGATTTCCGTTCTTTTCATTTTCTTACAGTTCAATGAGTCTGGGATTAAAACGTTGTTAATGGAAAGCAAATTGGGGAGTGGGAGGGAAGGGGGAGACGGGGGAGAGAAACTAAAGTATTCATTAATTAGTTCAAAAGAAAACCGCTGCTTATTGTTTGCAATTTAGTTTTTGTACTTCCATCAAAGAACTTAATTCAGGAATTTTTAATGCTGTAAAAAACATTAAAATTCTTTCCTATTCAACTTCATTGGCTATTTTTTTTTTGTTTTATTTTCAAATAAAAACCCTACTTAAGTTTCAAAGAAAATGGGCCAAGAGATAAACAAATGGAGGATTTCAAAGTCTGGATGGGATTGATTTATCGGCTCCATCACTTGCAGAGCATCACTGCGGTTCCCGCGAGGAAAGCCAGAGCAAACGAAGACGAGGTCATGTTTTAAACATTGCTGGCGTATGAAGGAAATATTGCTCTTACATTTGCTGAGGTTATCTGTCAATCCAACAGATTTACGTTAAAAACTGTGCACTAAAAGCCGATGCATGTACATATATTCCGCTGAAAAATGAAAAGAAGAAAGGAAAGAGAACACTGTTATTAAATAATTTTCGGTGTTTTTTTTCCACAACGGTGCTAAAAAAATAAACAAGGACATTGCGAAAATTTTACAAGCGGATGGTAAACGACTGCAAGGCGAAAACTAT